>CABFOQ010054459.1:0-27474 GCA_900660455.1 Gephyroberyx darwinii
GGAGTGAATGAGAGAGACAGAAACAGGGAGAGAGAGAGAAGCCCCGTGAGACATGCTGTGCCCGGAGGATATATATTCTTTCCTGGCCTCTGTGCCTGAGTGTGTTCAGAATATCAAATCAAGCCAACAACTGTCTGGGCAGCTGCTCAAAATCAAAAGGCAATACTCTGTCAGTGGACAACACTCTCATTCAAAATTACTCTTAAAACGCTTCCATCTTTACTTTCATCTCACCTCTGGGGAGACGTCTCGCCCCGGCAATATTACAGACATTGGTATCCTGATTGGTGGAATTGTTTGAACTGAATTGAACCTCAATGTAGTTTCTCCAAAGAAAGCGGCTAAGGCTGAGCAACCTAACAAAAATAAAAAAAGAGCGATTGGTTTCTCCAACAACAGCTATCATGGAAATCATGCCCACAGCCTCAGTCTTGCACTTGGCTCAGCTATCGATTTTCCGCTTGTTTATGTGACTGGTGGCTGTTAGAGAAGCAGAATATTGTCTCATATCTCCCCAAGGGCCATTCAGTAAATACCTTCCAGCTGGACTGAGCTACAGGATCGGTCACGACCACTGCTGAAGGACCCTGCTCACAACAGACTGTCCACAGTAATTAACACACAGGGGAAGCCATGAGCAGCCGTTTAAGAGTCTCTCTGACATATTACCTATTTCCTCGCTGAGGAAAGACACTGGTGCTGCTTCTTGTCTCCAGTTTAGAGTATCCAAAAATGGTTTGTTGTTCAAAGGAGTAAAACTGTTTTTTATCTAGATAAAAAAAAAAGAAAATCAATTTTGTTTTGGAATGAATAAGAAGTTTTCATTTCTCTTCTGACCATCACAGAGTCACATGTAGACTTGAACTCATAAATCATGTTCTTCCAAATTGAATGTTTAAAATTCCCTAGTAACAAATGGATCACTCTGTCAGGAGCCCTCATGCTTGTACACTGACTGCCCCCAGGACTACAACTAACTTTTACTGCCCAAAAACTAAGTTGGCCTTTCGCAAGTTTGTTTCAGCTTAGAAACCCGGAGGTGGTATGTGTTATGGAGACACTAGTAGACTCTCTGTGGGGATGTGATGTAAATCAAAGCACTGGGAGATAAAAGGCTGAGCTTGGCACCCAGAGGACACTGCGGTCCTCTTAGCGGGGCAGAATCAACACAGCCTGATCTAAATCCAATGGCCTTAGGCCGGCTAGATCACAGGCAGAGATCAGGACAGGGGCTTCGTTCCCATGTGGTACAACGACTGATACATCCTTATTCTGTAACACAGCACTACCGCCAGCCCGTTATCTTGTCTCCTTCACAAGCTTTCAGCCACAAATACTGACTACTGGGCTGGACATTGATATATATATATGACAGCAACATCATTTGGGTGTATGATACTGCAGAAGCACTTGAGTTTCACATCTTTTCAGAGCAGATCTCTCTCTCACCGTTGAGGTTGGAGGTGAAGCAGAAAGCATCGTAGCGCTCGTCTTCCTTGTGCCTGTAGCCGTAGTTGCGAACGCCAGCAGGGTTGTCCTTACGGCCACACTGGTCTCTGGGATGGGAGATAGGGTACTGGACTGAGCCATCCTCCAGCCAGCCAGCATTACACCAGTCTAGACCTTCCAGCCAGGCCTGTGGAAGGAGAGATAGATAAATGGGGCCATACTGAAGGATTAAGGATATTATTAAGAGGAGAAAGAACTTTGTGTAATGTATCTCCTCTAACTTACGTCCATTACTCTGGGGCTTGATGCATAAAGCACACACTGATAGCACACATAAAATACAATCTTCCTAAATCTGTGCCTCCTACCTTAATCTCACTTCAACATAATCGTGTCTCGACATTTGAACCATAGGGACAACATGAAGTCACCTTGTGCAGTTGAGGGTGAGAGGCCAGGATGGCATCCTGCTGTTTGCAGGCATCCTCAGCCTGGTGGTAGTTGAGCTTGTAGCGCCCCACACGGGGGTAGTAGGGGAATACGACTCCTACAGGAGGACAGAAAATGCCCACTCAACCAACAGATGGTACATGTAGAACTACATCCTGTTATTTGTGTTTAATCCTCCTTATTATTATGTGACTTTCTGGTGCCACTTCTCTTGATAATGTGAAAGTTATGAATTGTTATGGTCATTCAAACTGTTACACATGTGTTATAGTACAGTACAAACTACAAATTGCCCAACTGGCATTTAGCTGACTAATTCTGAGCTTCAACAAAATCCCTTCCAATTTGCCTTCAAAAACTAATTCCTGACCTTCTAGGTCCAGGTTGACAAATCCTGTGTCGTCTTCCATGTCATTGGTGACCTCACACTCGTAGCGTCCGTAGTCCTCTAGTGTTATATTGTGGATGATCACAGAGGCGTCACCCGGTCCCGCCTGCTCCAGTGACACACGGCCCCGGTACGATCCAAACACACGCTGCTGCCTGGACAGCACATCATGAACATGTGACTTAGATATAAGGGTTTTTATAACACAAACAGGAACCTTCAGTGGTGCTCCAGGGGAGGACAGACTCATCCAATTATTTTGATGAGATGATTATAAAGGTGGACTCTTGATTTGTAAAGACTGGGAAAAACAGCAACACACATTATATGATATTTGAGGTGGGTCAGGAAAATGTTTACTATATACAAATTGCAACATGATGCTATGAGAGAGATGAAGATATGAACGTGTCTTGCAAGGCTATGCAGCCTGGGCACCTAGAGCACATAGCACTAAAATAAACTCAATCAATCAAATCAACATAGTTTCACACTTCTCAGCATCATATTGGGTTGTGCCGTGCATGTTAGGCTATGTGAAATACAAACATTACCTTCCAAGAGCCACAAAGACGTCCTCAAACTGCAGTGCATCTGTCACCTTGGTCCACTTGATGCGGATGCGGGAAGGGTCAGTGCTCTCCGGCTCGTGGTGGTACCGGCAGGGCAGAGTGATGGAGCCACCGCGATGTGTCACCACTTTACCAGGAGCGGTCTGCACAATCACAGCACCGGTGTCATCCTCTATAGGCAGGGAGAGGGGAAATAAGGGTGAGTTAGCACCCTGCTGTATACCCTACTCTCTAGCCTCTGATCCTGCTGGTCTGCTATTGGACTGCTCCTACGAATTTTATACATTTTGACTTTGCACTCACTTTTTATGTGAATTGCTAATGAATTTTGACTGTTGTTTGATTGCAGTTTTTATGCTTGTCACTGATACTGCTTTATTTGCCAGACCTCTATATACCTTTCAGTGGTACTACCTGGTTAAATAAAGGTAAAATAATAAAAGGAGTCTCAATCGAATATGTAAGAAATTCTCCACTATTGCACAGAAATGTGCAGTCAAGTCTATTTACTGCTGTTTGCAATCACCCTTGATAGTTGTAAGTATTTGAATTCTTTGTGAACAGACACAAAATGCTTGTATAATCCTGCAACTCAGTCTTTGATTTTCTTTGTGAGGGATATCAGGGAGATGCCAGAGAAATTGGATTAGCGTCATCTATAAAGACGGTGCTGTTTTCTTGTGCTGTCACACCAGCGCCTCACCATCTAGCATATCAATAGAAGAGAACATTTAGTTTTGTTTATTTTCAGTGGGTCCAGCATGGGGCAGATCTGTGATGAGCTTACCTACTCCAAATCCTAACCTCAACCAATTCACCAAACTGACCCGAGACCAATGGTAACTACGGGCTTCTTCATTTGGCTGGACATCCCCAAAGCCTAGTTAGCATTTTTGGCAGATGGGTCATCTCAGTGTGTGTGTGTGTGTGTGTGTGTGTGTTTATGCGTGCATTTGTGCTTATCTGTTCCTTAGGCAACCAAAGAATACTCACACAAGTGTGGTGCAGACATTTATTGAGACATTGAAAGAGGTTTTCTGCAATGTTGTGACCAGATAAAGACCACCTACGATCATCCATGGCAGCTGACAATTAGTCCTGTCATCTGCATTGCATTCTGCTCTTTGCAAGGTTGTTTATCACCAACCAGCCACTAAGGCATCAAGTGCTGTATAATCAAAAGGCATTATTTCACAATACTGAAGGCAGTGCAGTGACACACTAAAGGCAGAAACAATGCTGTCATTTAAGCACTAATAATGGTGGAAAATTATGAAATATTCTCATCTCTGCCCAGCATGATCTTCACTATCTCCAGACACATTAGAGTAATGCAGATCAGTGGAGGATGAAGATCGCTTCACTTTGTGAGAAAGAGTTGTAACAAAAATGAAAGAAGAAACTTTACCAAGCACATGCACCACCTTTCTCCTTCCCTTCCCTATGTCAGCTGGCAGGGAGGTCACAGAGAGGGTAAAGGTCAGGATGATAACCATGAAGGACATTTTGCCAAGGGACAGAGGCGGAGGCTGGTTTGAGAGCTGTAGGAAGAAACACATGAGAGAATATTATGTTTACCAAAGTGGAGAAGCCTCCCAACTAGTCCAGTAGTCTCCTCCCCAAAGAGCATCAGGGGAAAAGTAAAGTAAGCCATGGATTTCTTCTTGCCCTCATTTTGTCTGGTATTTGCTGCAAATATTTTTGTTCATTTGTCCTTTATTTAATCAGATGGTCTCATTGAGATCAAGATCTGTTTTTCAAGAGAGACCTGAGAACAACAACACATTGAACCAATCAAACAGTCAGCAACATACAGGGAGAAACAATCACAGACATCATAGAAAATACAGGATATTGTTGCTTAAAATCATTGAGGGGGAGAGGAAATTCTCAATATTCATTCTGTTTCATTTGCAGATTAGCAGAAACCAGCCTTGCCAATTTCATTAGTGATGCATTCAAAAACTAACCAGTCCTGTGATCTTTGTACTAAAGAAGAGAAAACAAACACATTGTCATGATCATCTGTGTGTTGTTCTGGATAATGGATCCCCTGAGACCAGTATTTTGGGAGATTTGAATGAAACAGGCCCTGATCAGCAGGGGGCACAACAAACAAAATAATATGTATATTATGTCTGAAATGGTCACCCATTATAAGGAAATATTGAATTTTCAATAATAATAAAGAAGACTACACATTAATGGCTGCAAAGGCATTGCAATGTTGACATATGGTGGTTTAATGGTCCTAGTAGAGCAATATAGTACATATATTGTTGTTTGTAGTGCTGAAATTTCAGTGTTATATGAAGAGAGGAAGGCAGAGCCCATAGCAGCTTTTGAAAGCACCCCACCACTCACCTCTGCATGAAACATCACAAGGCACAATTGCTAAAGTCATTGTTAATTGTCAATCATAAATTAAGGCGAAGTCCTTGGGCCAAATCAATGGAGTAATTATAAATGCTACTACAGCTCCCATTTGGGTATGTTACCAATCAGTAATGGCAATCACCGATTATGGATATCCGTTATAAAAACAGTGACAAGCATTACTCATTATCTTTAGACAGGCTCTCTCTGCATTACCGGTGGGAGTGTGTAGTGGACGCACAGAGTACTAGTGGGAGGCTTGTGCGTGAAGAGTTTGACCTATAATGTAACATCACTTGCCGTGCTGCGTTATTCCAGGTTGAAGGATGTAAGAGGAGATATTCAAAAACTAAAAGCATCCCCATTGAACTGATTGACTCAAATACGTAGGTCGTTTTCTGACTTCTTTGTGGGAGGAATAATCTCATCATAACAACGAAATATGTGAGTCAAATGGGCCTAATTATTAACAACACTGCTTCTGATGTACGCTGCTGGAGGCCTGCGTTGTCTGCACATAGGTTTGTTCTGTAAAATCGCTTCACATGTAATAGAAATGCAGCTGTAGATGCATTTGAGCATTAAGACGGGCCCAGTGTAGCAGAGTTACTACGGCAACTAGTTTACATGCACATTGCACAGTAAAACAACCCTGCTGCATCATCTTTCACCGGCCTCGCGCATTCAAGGTTAGTCCACTGAACATCCCTGCAATGTTCATGCAGTGTAAAAGACTGCATAATGCTCAGAACCGAGCCAAACCATTCGACCGCAGAAGTGAACTTACCATGACTATATGACAACAGGGTTATTGCCTGGATGAAGCAGATGTGCCGCTGTGTGCCGTTTACTCCCCAGCCGGGCTAATGTTGTTCTGCGGCGGGACTCATCTTCCCCCTGTCTGTCTCTCTCGCTCTCTCTCACTCCTGCAGTTGGCGTTTCTTGTCCCGTAGCTGATCTCTCGCATTGCAGGGGAACCAGCGGTGCTGGCAGGTTCCCGCATTCCGACGATGACGCAGCAGCCATTTTATTGAACAATTGATCGATTACAGTGTTCATTTATGTTTGTGCAATCAGAGCCGAGGGTTCACACACATGTATTGCGGCAGTGTACCATTCTGTGCACGGCAGTCCATTTGAGTCACTATATTTGTTTGCCCTTCACAAAGTATAAGCCCACAGTTTGTTGTCTATTTGAAGACCGTAAAACGTTGCGCCTATAAAAACATACATGTATGAAAAATAATATACACTGGCATGTGTGGCAGCAGCAGGTTTGTGTTGCAGGTCTTGTCGCATTGTAGCTATCGGGGGATTAGCTCAAATGGTAGAGCGCTCGCTTAGCATGCGAGAGGTAGCGGGATCGATGCCCGCATCCTCCAAATTCTTTACTTTTTCTTTCTACCTCGTTTTTTAAATAATCGATTCAACAATCATTTGCACCGCTAAATCTTAATTGTTTCATCGATATTTATCAAATTTAGCCAAAAACTGTAGCAACGAGTACTGCAAAGGACTAAGCTCTCTAAAGACAGAAATCTGGCCACATTAGGAGTCAATTATCTATAATAATCTATAAACTGTAAATGAAGCAAAAACCACAATGATAAAAGCGTAACTGCTTTGTTGAAGCTATGTCTGCTAGCACTGCAGTGTGACTTGGTTACTAGTTAGTTTTCCTCCCTGTTCAGGCCACAAACAGAGCCAGCCGACCACACAGCTGAGCAGACATCTGCAGCAGAGATCCCTGGTGACTCCCATCATGGGATTACAGAGCTGTTTGGGTAGGCCACATTTGATTTAGAGCTTCTGTCCCACACACAAAATGCACTGCTAGCATATGTAAGCAAGACTGATGCCACACTTCAGCACGAAAAAGCTGCTGAGGGAGAATGAATTACATGAGACTCTCACTCTCACTCTGTTGGCCTATTGCTCAAGTAAGTACAAGGGGTAATTACTTACGAGTGGGTTACTCTGTTATTGATGGGGTAGAACTGGGGAGAAAGGTTACACAGCTGCTTTAAAACACATTATCTATGCACTTATATATCCCCCCTCTCTATCTCTGTCACCAAACGCTGTTGTCTGAACTGCATCCAAAACATCACATCAAGGATATAAACGCTGACAGATATTATGTTAAAATATCATATCAATCCTCTTCCTTTCTCATTGAGGAGCAAGCAACACAGAGCTTGTCATCTGCTCTCCTTGGTGGTCATTTGAGCGTGTTTGTTTTTGGAAACAAAGACATGAACAAATTGAAAGGCATTCATTTGATGTCTTTTTAAAGTGAGCAATGAGTGCAGGGGCAGTTCATTTACTGGGCCACCCACAAAGAGTGGGTGCATACAGCAGCATCAATCAGAGATAACGAAAGGGAAGGGAATGTATGTAGAGATGAAAAGCTAGCAGTTTGGGTACACAGGCAGACAGACAGAGAGAATGGAGGAGAATGTCAGATAGAGACGTCACACATCTCTTCTGACAACTTAAACTAAGAAAATAGTCCTCTTTTTTAAAAGTATGACAGGCTGCCAGGCGAACAGCAGTGGTACTACCCCATGTGTTCATGAGAGGAGTAAGTGATGGACATGAGCTGCTGTTGAGGTACACCCTCCTAAAGATTTGCTCTATTTTATGTTCAAAATGAATTCCCTTCTTTCTTCTCTCCTCCCTGCATTTCCTCTCCTCTCTCGTTCCATTCCCTGGTGCTTGGGTTTTGATCATGAAGCTGAAATCATTTAAAGTCACAATAAAATGGAAAGTGACGTTTTCACCCTGTCAGCTGATTCTCCATCCCATAATATACACCTATTTTACAACAAGAGTGCAAAACTTTTCAAACGTTCCTGGAAAACTTTTTTGTACACATTTCTCACTGTGGGTAAATGTATACAGTTAACAATTACCCACATTTACCATAACACATATACCGAGTTACCTTGATTGCAATGGCACTATAAATGCCTGGAATCAGGAGATGATTTGTTCATGATATAAGAAAATGAAGTGTTGGAAACAAACAGAAATGACCACTAACTCCAAACCTCTTGAGTAAAATATCCTTATATTTTGACATTTGAAATAAGGCATTTGAAATGAAGCATCATTGCAAGAATCATTGGGCATGTTATTAATTGTAACATTAAGAATGATCATTTGTCTTTGTACTTGGTGTCTTTCTCCTCGCTGTTTGGCAGACCTGTCTGCCCAGGGAACGGGGCGATCTTCAGGAAGAAATAGGGGTTACTGTGAACCCGCATGGTCACCAGGATGGGAATAGCTGCATAGAGCAGGTTAGCTGCCAGCACAGACCAGAAGGCATCATCAGGGATACGAAATGGAGCTGTAGTACGAGGATGGAGGGACGCCCCAATATGGGCCCACTGGCACTGGTGGGAGAGAGAGACAGAAAGAGACTGTGTGTTTTTACAAATTGTCGCAGTGACGAAAACACAGAAAAAGCGAAGAGATGTTATATTTTTTCGATTTATATGTACAAATAACAAAGGTGACCATATATTTTGATGGGAACAGTTCTAACTGTGACAAATCCAGAGTTGTCGTAATTAATGCTGTGTATTGTATTGTGGTAATGCTGTATATCGCAATTAGCACTGAAATCCCTGGCACATCAGGCACACAGATGGCAGGTCATTTGATTGTTCAACATTTCTTTCCTCAACCCCTCGAGAGGAATAACGTGATTGAGTTACTTACTGAGTCTCTCTTCCATAGTCATTAGTCTACCGACAGTAGTCTACAGAACAGGGGCATCACAGGGACAACACACCACTAGGTGCAGAGCAGGACATACACATATAGGCACTAACACAGACTTAGCAAGCTGGCTGTTCGCAGGAGTCTTGATTAAGCAAGGCTAAACCCTAAGGCTATCCTACCAGCGTGTTAAAGAGGGAAGAGAGTGTGGAGTCTGCAGCCTCGTATAAGACAAGGTTTTGATCAAGGGCTTCCTGTTCTCGTGGGCTCCATCCTTCTATCAGATCAGTAAAGAGAGGAAACTCCATCAGCCTGTTTATTTAACAGATTATTCCTCTTAACAATAGATGTGGTTGTTTGGAGTGAGGATGAGAGGGACATAACAGGTTCATTACAGTTTCAACTAAAACCTCTTTTAAGTGAATGTAAACTGCTGATGAAGCATTCAATCAATCAGAGGCCAGTAATGACATCACTTAATGTGTTGTACCAAAATGTGGATACACCCCACAACACCTGTAGGATAAAATATGTATTCTGACCCATTTCACCCATTGACTATTTCTCCTCATGGTCTTACCTGGATCATGGCTCCGGTGAAGAACACAGTCCAGTCTGACATCCACGTGCATCCGGGCTTGAGGAGACCATAAACAAGCGCACCCAACATGGGTAACCCATAAAAGAAAAAGTGCAGCATCTACAACAACAAGGAGGACATGAAGGAAGGTCAGAAAAGTCCCTAATCTCTTCTTTCTGTCGTCTACACCTGCTCTTATATCTATCCTATACATTTAAATTGGGTACTTTACAGCGGTTGCCACTGTATCCAATCATCTATCCTGCATTAGTTTGCCAGATGATTTCTTGGGCTTTCTAGTGGCTGAAAAGAGAACAGGCAAAATTGGAATTTTCCAAACAATTTCCAGCAGGCACTTGAATGGCTTGGATTTGTATTTTACATTACAGAAATCAGATTCTGTGGCTCTACATCTATATGGGTGAGCTGCTGGTATATTTCAATGAGCAGGATTTTGAATGCAGTGAAACGTGTCTGACAGAGTGCAGAGAGACTTTCCCCTCACTGTCTGGTCGTCTGTGTTGTTACTGGGCCCTGACCAACACTCCAGCAGACAATTAATGTGGTATATCCTCATTCTTCTCTGGACTTCACAGCACTTCAGCTACTCACACTGAATACTGAGAAAGGGCTGCTTAAAGTAGGAAATACATTCACATACTCCCACCACCCCCCTCCACTCGCTCTCTATTTTTTCTCTGTATCTATCTCTCTTGTTGCTCATATTCACACTCTTGCACACACATTTGCACCCTCAGCACAAATTACAAGTTACGCGCAAGGGTCATTACAGGGACTCTTTTGATCTTCAACTTAAAATATTTGGTGCATGAAAGCCAGTTTGCCACTTTATAATAGCTTCACATTATACCACTGAGCAGTGTCTTTTCATTCTCGGTCTGACGTCCAGATGAATTATAATGAGTCGAGCCCAGAGTCTGAAAGCCAATCATATGTGCCCTTCAGCCTTTTGTTCAAGTGTCTTTCTAGTGCTGCCACGGTCATCTGTCACATGTGGTTTATCATCATCAATGATTAAAAAGGTTGGTCAACGCAAGAGCAGTGTAACCCTGTGCAACAGATCAATCCTCATTTCATCTCTTAGCACCAACACATGCACCCGTTATCCAAAGTCGGACACACACACGCATGCATGCACACACACACACAAAGATTCACAAATGCCACTAACCAAGGCACACTTTCTCATGCAGCACACACACACCTCCCACCCAGTGAGATGCTGATGGGGGGCTTGGAGGGGAAGGATTAGCTTATCAAGTTCTCAGCTTGTGGTTTGTCTGTCTGATCAATGACTTGCTATTGTGCCTAGACTGCAGCCTAGACAAGGTCTTTGGATAACCTATTGACAAGGCTATGTATGCCTAACAAAACAAAACAAAAACCACAACCACATAGGGTCAGAAGAAGAAGAAGAAAAGAAAAGCGATACCGCTACCAGTCACAACAACAGTCTGTTACCCAGCTTCAACAAATGAGAGAGAGATGAGGATGCAGTGGCCTCTCACCCCTCGCTCATTGTTGCTGTAATGATGAAAAATGGCTTTGTAATCAGCTGTGAGAGAAACACGGCGAGAAGAGGAGATAGCGGCAAACTTCCAGTCCACTCAGAGTGATATCTGTGAAAACGCAGGTTCATTATGTGGTTGGTCTTTTAAAGCAGAATGGAGTAGACCATTAAGCAGAGTTTCAGGTGCTGCTGCAGCAGAGGTAGGGGGGCTGTTAGTGTGTGTGTGTGTGGGGTGGAAAGGGAGGCACATGTAAAAAAGAGAGAGAGACAGAGAGAGAGACAAAAAAGAGCCCACCATGACTCTGGGGTAGCCCACAGGATCCTTCAGGTAGGGTTCGTACTGCCCCAGGTAGATGGAACAGGCTTCTAATGGAGAGTCAAGAGCCACCTAGGTGCACACACACACACACACACACACACACACACACACACACATACATACACACACACACACATACACACACACACAAGGATTTTGTTTATATTGCACAAGCTAATTAAGATGACATACTGAACATGGCTGAATCATATGAAATGTCTAACACGTAGTAATTATGTTGAGATACATAAATTGTACATCATTGAATAAACCAGATCGTCTTCAGCAAATAACCACATAATTCCCCCATGTGGCTCAATTAGTAGAACATATTGCTTGTGAAAGCAGTCATAGATATGAATACTTCACAAACTCCCGAGATAAACTACTCAGCATGAATACCATTGCAGGCTGAAATACCTTTACAACAATGTCTCACTGTAAATCTGCCATGATGGCTTTGCCCTAAATTCTTCAGTCTACTCACCAAGCCTCTGAGGATGGTGAAGGCCATGGCAGCTACCAGGAGTAGTACCAGGATCAGATCCAGGGGGCGCCAGATCAGTTTCATGCTCTGAGCATGCTGGGCCTGTGGGTAGAAACCAACATAAAGTAGAACTCAAGGTCAAGGTTTCTCACATGATGAAACCTGTGTCTCTATATCGTGAAGCTTCTCGCTCAAGGTTTCCATGTTTTTCCAAAAACGTGAGGCGAGTGAGCGAAAACAAAAGGGGGTGGGGCGGACGGAAGGTGAGCCGGCCAAGAGAGACGTGCTGGAAAGGGTCGTCAGGTCGTCTTATGTTGTTGTGATAGAGTAAAGTGGTCTCCCTGTGTCTCTTGTCTGTCACGGCGCCGGGGGTAGCGAGTCGTAGCGACTTTAGCATAGTGGGGGTCGTGAGTCTGTGGCCACTGTATGTTTGAAGCCAGTGTAGGAATTTTATTCTAGTATTGCATAAAAACGATGCATCAACAAAGAAAATGTATATATATACATATATATATATGTATATATATACATTGTTGATTGTCTTTATTGTTGATAGCAAACAATGTAGCTTCTCAAACCTTTCCCCATAGAAAAGGTCTTACCATTGTTGCCTTAGACTTACATTGTATCCACCAATGAGTGGCCTGTCCTTGGGCTTGGTGAACAGCTTGATGGCCCCCCATACTGGCATCAGAAGGAAGAGAAAGTTGAGCCAGAAGGCTGGGCGGATGTCTGACCCATATTTACCTGCCAGAAAGACAGACAAACAGACAGAGGGAGAGAGAGAAAGACAGATAGAGAGTTTTACCAACTTGATTCCAGATCAATGAGGGGTTTTGAAGTGGCTGGCTATTTTAAGCTGCGATAAAGGAAAATTCCACCCTCAGATACTCTTATCCTGCGATATATCATCAATGTGTGATGTTCAATGCATTCCAGGAGTTATTTGGAGTTAATCTGCCTTGCCTACTTCTACTTCAGCACATTTCCCAGAATGCCTTTTGACAACTTACAGAGAAGATGCTTGAACTTGATGCATTCAGTACATGTTGGTGTCAGTGGAGAAGGCAATGGCGAGTTTTTCCAGTCAAGATAGCTCGATAGCTGAAAATGTTTCTGCTATAAAACTCCATTGTCTACATTTGGCTAGTTAACCATGGGAATAAGAAAAATACACCGGCAAACAACAAAATGGACCCAAAAATGCAATGTACTCCAACAGCTGTACCTTAACAAGTGTTTTAAGGGGGCAGTTTTCCTTTAAATGTTGACATACTTCCATGAGGCTTACATTGAAACCACCAAAAACACCAAGTTCATATTTACATACCTTTATTTCCACCTACAGACACACATAGGCACACATACACACATACACACATCTCACTATGTAATTCAGCTCAATAAACTCTCTCAGAAATCTCTGTGGGGCACTTCAAGCAAAGGCATATGTCTGTAATAACAATACAGAGAGAACAACACGTTGCCTGTAAACGAGTTTGATCTTCTGACACTACGTAGTTTGAAATGCCAACAACAGATGCTTTACGTCTGCTTTCTGCTTTGTTCTGTGGGTTGCAATGGCAAGCGAGGCACGGGGCGGTTATGTATTCTGTTGGCAGGCTGAACTGTGACACTAATGCTACAAGGCAGTGCAGATGTTCACTTGATTAAAGCCTGTCATCGTGGGACTGGTAGAGGGGGAATAGAAGATGAGGCTCACCTGCCACTATCCCAGCAATAAACACGCTCATGTTGGCACACAAGGAGCCGGCCCAGAACAAGCCGGGGGTACGGTAGGACTTCCTAGGAGAGAAACCGAAACACATGGCAAACACAGGGATGGTTCTATTATTGTTTTGGTAGTAGATAAGGTAATATATAGTATAGGCATATTTACAGGTCTGTCAAAAATGATGACTTCGTGCAAAGCCTAGCGCAATTTCTCCCCCTGGGAAAAAGGCTGACAGCGTTTCAAAGAAGATCTCATTTTCATCATAGCACCTACCCTGAGGCGGCGTGTGCTCTGAACTCACTGACTGCATTTTATGACTAACTTACTCCAGAGAACCCTCTCTTCTTTAGAATATAGTTTTATTCAGGTCATTGTTCGGTTTGTGTGTGATAATAGAACTTGATGAAGCCTAGAGGCAAAATTCATTGTTTTGCTCCACCGTATTTATTGTTGTTCTAAAGAAACATTAGAGATATGAAGATAATGGATGGATCTGAAGCCCGTCAGTGTGTTCATGTACAGATAAATATTCCTGCTCAAACCAGGTATTTCTGAAAAGCACCACTGTGCACAGGGCTCTACAACCTATTGACTGTATAGATGTTTGCAGTATATTTTTTTCTTTATAAGTACTTATTATTACTTATTACTTACTTATTACTTACTTATTATAAGTATGCGTCTAGACAAAGTCCTGTCATTTTTTAATTGATGCAATAAAATCTTGAAACTCACTTTCATTCCTATTTCAGTTGCAGGGTGTCATCAAGTTTCATCAAGTTACATTTAATACTTTTTAGACCTTTTTAATGCCAGTTAAAAGAAATATAAGACCAATATCACATTTGAAAAAAACATTTGAAAGTGAAAACAACTACTGTAGACAGAATATGGCCAGCACTGCAAAAAAGACAATATTCAAGACTCCTAAAAATGTATTTAAGATTCAAAATGCCATATTTAACTCTATTTGAGACCATTAAAGGCCTTGAATTTAGATAAAATAATTTAAGACTTTCTCAGGGCGTGCAGTTGACATGAACAGTATAATTTATAGAGCGCCATGTAATAACAGAATGACCAGGACCCACCTGTCTGTTATCCTGCTGATCATAATCAAGTACATGATGAAGTGGGCTATTCCATCCCAGTAACACATCATGATGGCATAGGCTGTGCCCAGGTAAGGTTCTCCCTAGAACACACGCATTACACATGTACATACATACACACACTGTTACAAACGGACATGGTACTAAAAACAATGGGTAAACATCCTCTCCATCCTCGTCGATCCTCTCAAGCTACCAAGTTAATTTGTAATCTTTCATTTGATAAAGAGATGTTTTATCTCAACAAGACTAAAAGACTTTTGCAGTTACGTCTGAATGACAATAAAATAAAAATGAATTTGCTGCATGAAGAGGTTTTTGTGAAAAGTATTCTTCATGTACAGACTTCCTCATCTGGCGCACCAGACACAATATGTCATATCAATATGCTCTGGATGTGACGGTAAGAAACTCACCGTTTTCTGGTAGAATTCCATAAAGCCAGAGAGAATGCCATCATATTCCAAGGCACTCGTCAGGTCAATGATACAAGTAAAGGAGAACTCAGCAAATACTACAGAGGAAAGGACATCAGTATCAGGAAAGAAAAACATGTTCTAGCTGAAATTGGATGTGAAAAAATGTTCTTTTTTGAAAGCAAATTCATTTCAGTTAAACGTCTCTATCACACAACTGAAAATGAATGCAACTGTAGAATATTTTCCAGCTCCACACTCAAGAGGAACTCCTTTCAATTAGTAGAAGAATTTAGCGCAGGAAATCTTGAACGGCTCGGTCGGTGGAACAAATGTCCCTTCAGTAATCATTATGATCGTGATGGAAAGCCTTCTTTCTTTTTTCTCTTTCATGTAATTACCCAACCTGCTTCTCTGCCCTTTATGAAAATTTAATAAAGTGTATTAGCTTCCATTTCTAAGAAGGAACATCAAACAAGACTGGAATGGTTGGAAAGCTCATCAACTCTGACCCCTGTTCTCTCTCCCTCTCGCTCCAGGATCTGTATTCACCAGCTACTTGAGTTCAAAATGTTTCCCTCCAAACAGCCAGGCATTGATTTCTGGGGTAGTGTGGAGCGATAATGATGTCTTCTAGCAGTGAGGTAGGTTGTAGATTTATACTGAGAGCCAAGGAGAACTGCTTTATCCTCAGGTTAAGAGCCCACCTGAGCTGAAAGGCCAAATCCATGAGCAAGAAATTCTAGCTCCCAATGTGGAACCATGCAAACATGGAAGAGAAAGGCATGCGCCCTGATGATACCCAAGAATAGAAAGAATATATACAAAGCTGGTAAAATGGTGCTACAGACACTTCTCTCAACCATCCTACTCCACAAGGGCTTTTTGCAGAGAAAGAAGTTGCAGAGCCAAAAATGTTATTTATTACATATCAAACTACACACTTCACTGATACGTTTGTACATTTACCCAGCTCTAGTGCCATCCATGTCACTTAAAGCATAATTGGCCATTTTTGATCATTTTCCATCATACCATCAATTAATCATCTATCAATTCTGACCAAAATCAACTGCATGGCATGGCATCAACTGCTTTAAAGGCCAATGGACAAAATCAACCCCAAAAGCATTCAAAGTTTTTCAACATATTGAGGCTCACTCTGTAATGAGAAGTGTATATTTATATTTATATGTATATTTATATTTAGCATAAAAATTGTACAAGAAAGGCAGAAAAAATACAATTGTAAAATAATGTGCATCTTTTAACCAATATGCCTCATTACAGAACGAGCAGCCTCTGTTGAAAAAGACATCGACTGTAGGACTGCATTGGAGAGCCGTGACATAAAAGATCTAAATAGCAAAATTGTATTTATGTACGTAAATAAAATGAATGAATGTATATGGATATGGATATGTGCATTTTGTCCTAATTGCTGTATCTGTGCTCCACCTGTTCTGTGAGGTCTGGTCTAATGACTATACCTTATGTACTGTGGGTAATCTGTGTATACTGTGTGTGTGTGAAAAGAGAATACATACAATACATGTACAATGTCTTGTATGTGCTATGTAGTAGACAAATAGTTCTTCTAGGTCTGTCTTGTTTGTCTAGTTTGAGAGCCAGACACTGTTTGTTTGTACATCTCTCATTGCTGAAAATGTGTACTATCCCTGTTCTTGTTGAAAATAAGACAATAAATGTGCAAAATGGTGGCAGACACGGTGTTCTCGAGGCTTAGCGAGTTCCATTTATGATTGCAATCAGTTTACAAGCAACGGCTGAAAAAAGCCATTACAAGGATTTGCTGTCTGTACATTGCAGAATGTCGTTCGTCTGTGTTGTGACCGGAGGTCTCTCTGCAGATATCATGGCTTAAACCACTGTATCGCATCATCTAGCTGTCGTCCACACACACATATACACATGTATATACACACATGCACACCTACACACAGACATACACAACACAAATGCACACACACACTCATGCCCTCCTATGCACCAGTGTCTCTGCAGTCCTCAGGAGGACCAGGTTTATCGGTGACATCTAACAGGTGAGATAGGAGGGGGATTATGGTTCTCTATCGTAGAGAAGACACAGCTCTGACTTCCTCCCTGCAGCTCTCTCTTGCAGCGCTGGCATCGCCTTGGGCACTGGCTATAATACCTCCTTTCTGACCCACTGGCATAGCCACTGGCTGTGAGGGCACTCTTGGCTAGAAATGGAGAACATAGTTTGACCGATAGCTATACACACATCAAGGTGAAGTGCTGGGCTGGGTAAATCACTGTAGAAAAGCTTCATTAATGGTGTGTGAGTGGAGTTACAAATGTGCAGGCATTAATCCTTGCTGCTAAAAACATCTTCCTATAGAGTATTTATTGGAGGAGACAATATAGAATCAGCCGAGCGGCACTACAGGAGCAGTGGTTATCGAGTCAGGTCCATCAAGACCATTTTAAAATGATCTTTTGGTTCCAGGACAAATCATAGATGCATGTCTCAACTGACTCTTAAAGGATGAGCCAAAAAAGTCAAGTGCAAGTGTAGTGAAGGCCAAAAATCTGGATGTTAATCTAAGACATTAAGGCCACATAAGAGGTCCTCTGCCCCTCTGATATAGGAGGAACTATAGATGGTGAGGGTAAAACACATTCCAGGGTCACAAATGCCACAGAGTCTGGGTTCAGCTTTGCTCTGAGCCTGATCAGTGTAAGCAGCTTTCCATGTGATGAAATCACAGTGAACACAATTCATGTTTTCACTTGTGAGTAGCGAATGAAAGTTCTGGAAATCCTTTCTTGGGTATTGGCATCAGCCCCAGAACAATGCATAGTATTATTAACCTCTCACTATAGTCAATGTAAAACTTGTTTTGCAATCTGTTGCAAGAAGGTTGAGAAATACACAGAATTATGTACATTACCAAAGAATAAGGCGTCTTTCGGAGGGTTGCCACGAGTGATGAGGAAGTAGAACACAAACACAACCACCAACACAGCAACTCCAACCTCCAGGATCACATAGGGCCTGTGGAACCAGAGAGATCGACTGTTATCTATGAAAAGTAATAACACATTAGTACAGCCTCAGTTTTTACACTCTGTACACTTTTAGAAACTTTTAGCAACCTCCCTCTGACTCTCTGCCTCATTCTCCTCTCTAATTAGTTTCTCCCATGGAAGTTGTGCCAGTCTCCTCTGTGGTGCTAAATTAGTGAACGGTGATGAATGGGAAGGCAGAGAGAATGTTAATTTGCAACACCGGGAGAAATAAAGGTGTGAGGGAAAGCTAGCTCATATTAGCTAGCGATAGACACACTGGATCCAGAGTTGCACTTTAAAATACAAAGCGCAAGTATAAACCTCATGTTTCATCATCAGGCTTTTCAGGATAGATCATTCAGTTGCGTGTATACGTTCTGACACTTGTTAATGTCCTTGGCACCTTAAGGTGATCCTGGTTCCCTTCTGGTTCTTAACATAATGCATGAGATAAAAACTCCTCTCGGTGTATTCATGAGGCAGCATTGGACTGCTTATTTCCTATCACCTGGTATTTAAAGACAGACGGTTACCTCACTAGTCTGATCAGGAAAATAGTTTTATCCCTCAAGGACAAAGTTTCTAGTATTCAATAAAACCCAATAAAATGAGTGAGTTTGCGTTGTTAAACCCCAAACCAGCAACATTTCATTTCTCATATTCCTCCAGTGGTATACCTGGTAGCTTAAAAGCACAGTTTTATAAAGACTTCATCAATCATTGGCAGAGGTGTGGGTAGTAGCAAGCTAAGGCCATGTTAGTTCAGCACTACCCTCCATGTTTACTGGTCAAAGGTACCACTGCCTTGCAATGAAAAAGATTAATGTGCTCAAGGCATCTCCCAGTAAACAAAATTACCTCCTTGCAAACTCACAATGTGCACCAAACAAATGCGGTGAGACCAAAGGGAAGCTCCCTTGCTACCTCTCCAATTCAACAGCACAGGAAGATTTATGCACACAATACTGTTTGTTTGCAGAGTGGAAGAGCACAAGGCATATTGTATGCCAGGAGCAATTTATCAAACTCTTCTGCGCTGTCTGTATTGATTGTCAATGTCCACACGCCCAAAAGAGTGCCAGCAGAGATGTTCATAGAGGAGGAGTATAGAAGTCTGTCGGAAATGAGAAATACCCAGTATTCAAACCTGCAAGGGAGGAGTGGGACGTGTATTACCATCCCTCTCTGTAACTACAGCCTAGCTATTGCTGCAGTCTGCTCATCATCAACTGTAGGCAATAATATGTCATGATGAAAGAGAATACCTGTAAACCTATGAATCCTGTAAACAGGCAAAACAAGATAAGCCTTCAATGAGAAAACGACCACTGTTGGCTTTAAAAGTAATTCTCTCCTAAACCATATTAGATTAACTGCACAAACTCCGTTCCCATGGCCTCTTTGGCTTTGTTCCCTATTTATTCTCTTACCCCACCACATAATCTCAAATTTCATCATTTCAATGGTTTACGCAACAGACAGAATTGGCTGCTACAACCTGCATGTTGAACTCAGGGAATTATTAACTCTCAACATGGCTTACCTTCAGTTTTGAGCTTATAGTGTCCTCAAGTGGTGGGCAAGTATACTGTCTGTCCTGCACCATTCTCTTATATTATTAGAATCATATAACATATATATATATATAGAGAGAGAGAGAGAGAGAGAGAGAGAGAGAGAGAGAGAGAGAGGCTTATCTTGTTTTATATATACATATACATATTCTTATATATATATATATGTATAATGTATCCATCATGTATATATTCTTGGCCCATTCCATTCTTGTATATATTCTGTCCACTATTTCATAATGTTCATTTCTATATATTATTATTGTTATGCTATCCTTTCACTTTTTTATCAGTACAATCTAAGAAGTCAGTGTCAAAGCATTTCATTGTCCATTGTACAGTGTATGATGATCACACGTCACAAATAAACTTTTTTTGATTTGATTTGATTTGATTTGATTTGATTTAGAATGGCTTTCGTAGAGTAATAGTTTGACTGATCAATAAATAAGAAAAGGGTACATTTTATTACTTACTCTTGAAGCTGTGGAATGGTGTTCATTGCATAAAGGACGCCAAGGGCAGAAAATGAAAATAAAAAGACTAAGGTCTCCATCTCTTCAAAAGTTGCTTCACCCCGTGCCCTGTAGAATCCCAAACAGTTGTGAAAATAACAGAGTTCAGAGTTTGAAGTCAATGCCACAAGTGCATATAAGACCACTGTCAACATAGTCAAATCAATCAATTACCATCAAATCAATTATCAAAAATAATGCCCAAACACGACAATATTTATTAAAATTAAATAAATAAAATTTAATATTTTAGAGGGAAAACACATTAAATATATTACGTCAACTAAAAGCCAAATGTCAAAATGAGTTCTGAAATGTACTATAAATGGGAAAGAAAACAAAGCATCCTCTTACCGTCTGGTTACCCTTTTGGTGGATTAATCAAACTGCGACTGGCCTGAGGCAGACGCAGCCTTTACGGGGAAATAATGAACTGGAGACAAAGAAGCTTTTGGGGAAAGTTATGCAATTTGGTTTTGTCAGAGATTAGAGAGTGTGGTCCACTTCATGAAGCGCCGCACTTTCTAGTCTGTGCACTAAATGTGTGTTTTTTTTACGAAATGTATGTTGGATAGATAATCTCTTTTCGTTGACCTAATTTCAGTAAATGGTTCATATACATACGTCAATGATGTGTTCACAAATAATCCCCAATGTGGCATGGATTTGTGTCTCAATTCTATAACTTTTTTTTTTTTTTTTTTTAACTGGCATTGCTGAAATAGTTTCGAGCAATTATCATGAACCCTAATCGAGCTCATAAACTGAGGAATGTTTCCAGTAGAGGGCGCCAAATTCAAGCTTTAAGAGCAGACAGCACATCAATGGAAAAAAGCTTTGAATGGAGAGTGTGTAATCACTCACAAGATAAATATAAGATATGAATTATATTGATACAATTTCAATATATCAGCATTGCCAGTCTACATTATGTTAGGAATCAGCAAAACACACAGACACAAGACATTGGTGTCTACTCTTATTATGTTGAACCAACACTTTCATGATACAGTGAGATGACTGAAGACTAACAGCAATGAATTGGTCTCAACTGAAAATGTCCTCATTGATGAGCTAACGTGCATCTCTTACAAAGGTGCAACTAAAAGTGCAACTATGAATTCATCATGCTTTTACATTCTGCATCAACCACTCCATTGCTGACTCAGGACAGTAAGCACATGCCCTGTCAGTTTGTTTCTTGAGCCCCATCTTGAACGTGAACACACACACTCACACTCACACACACACACACACCCTGTGCCCCCTGCATCCCATCGCTCCTCTTTGTTGGGAAAAAGAGACTGTTATACCAGGAAAGCAATGGCCGTGTTGTTTACTGGAAACAACTGGAGCTCTTCCAATTGTATCGTTCAATAACTCAAAGTGGACAGATGGATGCCAAAATGAGACAGTGACCTGAAAGAGGATAAACACATACTCTTTTTAACAATTGAAGCAAAATAAGAGTAAGGCTTTTATTGAATAGTAAATAGTGTTTTCCGGGAATTACTTGTAGTGACTTTCTTTCGAAGTAAAATGCCACATATGTAAATGGTTAAACAGAACACAGTTGGTATCAGTTACATGGAGAATTTTATTACAAGCAAATAAAAATAGGTACATCATGCACGTGAGAACGTAACATAATCCATATATGTATTTAGTATTATGGGGTATAGGCTACTCTGTAGACAATGTCTACGGTATGAGGGAAGAACTAAGACTAAGACTACTGTTTTTATGTGGCACATGATCAAGGATGTAGTGGATATTGCAACAGTAATAGTAAGAAGGATATAGAAAATCCACCTAAATTCAGTTTACCCACCTTTTTATTTCCAAAATAAAGTTTACATTTTAGGCAGACATACATTTTACAATATAAATTTATAGGATACATCATGGTAAGTGTATCAAAGTGGTATCAAACTGATGTTTGCACATCAGATCTGGACGTCCCGCCTAAATAAACTTCTATGCATTGTGTATACACTGCTCATCCAAACTCGTGTGATAAACTTTTATTTATCACTAAATTACTAGGCATGATATGTACTAGGCTACTGGCCAAATAAATCATCAGTCTCATCCATTGACTACGATTCAAGATTTGATCTTCGTCGTTCCACCATCTTGGCTGAAGGTGAAGAGTGATCAAGCTTTCTCCATCAGGGCTCCTAGACTTTGGAACAAGCTACCTGATGATCAGGTCAGCCAACTCAGTGTCTTTTTAAAAGCATATTTTTAGGTTTGCTTTTACCTGAACTATGTTCTGTATTTTGTGTTTTATTCTTCTTTTAATTATTCTGTGCAATTTCCATTATTATGTTTTGTATTATTTAGTTAGCACTCTGTAACTCTGCTCTATAAATAGAGGTTATTAGGGGCCATGCACCGATAGGTGCATCACGAAACTTGCAGTTTGCAGTACTCCTTTACATACACTACTGCTCAAAAGTTTAGGGTCACTTAAAAATGTCCTTATTTTTGAAAGAAAAGCACTTTTTTTTTTCAATTAAAATAACATTAAATTGATCAGATATACAGTCTAGACATTGTTAATGTGGTAAATGACTATTATAGCTGGAAACGGCTGATTTTTAATGGAATATCTTCCATCAGAGGGCCATTTTCAGAGACCATCACTCCTGTGTTTCAATGGCACATTGTGTTAGCAAATCCAAGTTTATCATGTTAAAAGGATAATTGATCATTAGAAAATGGTTGTGCTGTTTAAAGAAGCAATACAATTGGCCTTCCTTAGGCTAGTTGAGTATCTGGAGCACCAGCATTTGTGAGTTCGATTATAGTCTCAAAATAGCCAGGAAAGAAGAACACAACTAAGCAAGAGAACAAGTACATCAGAGTCTCTAGTTTGAGAAACAGGCCCCTCACAGGTCCTCAACTGGCAGCTTCATTAAATGGTACCCGCAAAACACCAGTCCCAACGTCAACAGTGAAGAGGCAACTCCAGGATGCTGGCCTTCTAGGCAGAGTAGCAAAGAAATCTGAGACTGGCCAATAAAAGGAAAAGATTAAGATGGGCAAAGAACTATTTAGGGAAGAAGCAGTCAGCTGGTATTCTGTCTATAATGGAGTGGCCAGCGCAGTCACGAGATCTCAACCCTATTGAGCTGTTGTGGGAGCAATCCAATTTGTGGGAGGTGCTTCAAGAAGCATGGGGTGAAATTCCTCCACATTACCTCAACACATTGACAGCTAGATTGCCAAAGGTCTGCAAGGCTGTAATTGCTGCAAATGGAGGATTCTTTGACGAAAGCAAAGTTTGAAGGACAAAATTATTATTTCAAGTAAAAATCATTATTTCTAACCATGTCAATGTCTTGACTATAATTACTATTCGTTTTGCAACTCATTTGATGAATAAAAGTGTGAGTTTTCATGGAAAACATAGCTTGGGTGACCCCAAACGTGTGTGTGCGTGTGCGTGCGCGCGTGCGCGTGCGTGTGCGTGTGTGCGCCATTTATGCAGGCAATTTAAAAGGGTTCACGTAAGTGTCCATTTACATAGCAGCTGCAAGCGGCCGGGTACAGATTAACCATTTAGCAAGGTAATTTGATATGGTCTCTGAAGTTTTCTGTTTAGGACAATAGAGTTTGTGAACTTAGTTGTAGCTTTTGGACGGTGACATTGTACAGCGTTTTCATTCAGAGAACCCTACATCAGGCTTCAAACAGTGTTTCTATTTGCAAAAACCAGAGAAATGTATTAAAATAACTTTCAAACTCAGTGCTGTGTAATGATAATCGTGGATTTCATATTTATCTTAAAAACTAATATAGATGACGGACCTGTCATTGTTCCTTCTTGTAAAAGGGATATACGTACATAGTCTTATGACTATATATATATCATATGGATATTGAAAAAAATAAATATGTTTGTACCTTTTTAATGAAAGGATAAATGTCTAAGCTGTTTGGTTTTAGGTTTTCCTTTTTATTTCCCTCATAATGATAATATAATAAGAATATAATGTTGCAGCACAAAGTTACAAAGTTGAATTACAGCTGCATTTTTGGGGGGGTTGTTTGCATGATTTTACATTATAATAGTTTTACAGTTTATGAAAAAAACAGATTGATGAACTCTCACATGGGCCAAATGAATCAACTGTAGCACATATGGCTGATTTTGTAAGTAATTAAGTAGTTTTAAACCATTGATTGGCCCCATATTACAGTATGTGTCTGTGCAGGGGCGGTCTTACCATTAGGCAAAAGTAGGCCATTGCCATGGGTAGCCAGAGGGCCCCATAAAAGTCAAGAATATCAGGTAGTATATGTTTTTCCATCAGTTTAAAGGAAATTTACTTGAGTAAATTTGAGTCATGGCAATATATGGCAACATTACAATACCCGAAAGCCCTCTGTTGAGTCTCAAGAAGAAAAACACTATGGCCCAATCCCAATGTCCACCCTCATGGACTCACAGACTTGGTTTAGGGTTTAGGGCTGTCCCACTGTCAAATCGTCAAGTGCATGAGGGCTTTCTCGCAGACTTTTTGAGCCCTTTATGCACACTTTCCGTAAGTCCGCATCTCTGCAGACTTTGCCTGAGGGAATTGCCCACAATTCATAGCGTTGTGCCGTTAAATATGGGGTTACCAGGGGAAGCCCGGATGCGTTTAAAAAACAACTGTCAACAAATGCAAGGACAAATGTTTATTCATCAACCATTTCTTTTATTTTTTGCTGAATGATGCTCACAATCAACTCTCGTCCATTCTGTAAGGCACGAGCCTGGAAGACATTCAAATCAGGAGTCGGTCCCTTAAATGTCTTGGTCAGAAGAAAGTAAAAAAGTAAAATAAAAAGTCCCAAACCCACAATCTTAACATGTTAACATGTTTTGGTGTCATCAAGGTAACGCGATATGTCGCAAAGTGCTGTCCCATTCCTATTTATACAATTTGGAGCCCTTGCAGCCTCTTGCACTCAAGCATTTACCAGGTGACGTCATTTACATCCGTGAGGGTTCAGGGTTTAGGCTTTAGGGGGGGCATTGGGATTGGGCCTATGAAGTGGTTCTTGGTGCCTGGGGAAAAAGTGATGAATTCTATGTGTTTTCAGTCAGATCTTTCATGGTTGTCAGGTCGCGGCACACATTGGCAGCGAACACCACGAGGTGAGCTTCACCTTCGAGGATGGCATCCGAGCTGTGGAGGAAGTCATCTTCCACCTGGAGACCTATGACATTAGCAACATACAGGCCTCTGTCGGTGAGTTGATACAAAACTGATACAAGTTTTCCAGTCCTACTGTGAGGTTGTAGATATCTTTGTATTAAGATATAACTTTAATAATCCTGGGCTGTTGCAGCAGCAAATAATGGGTTACAGCAAAGAAAATAGAATAGAAATAACAATATAGCAAAGAGGGGTTATATAAACATAACACAAGCGACAATTTCAACACTAGAACATGTTGAATAATAGCACTTTTAGCAGTATTAACAGAAGAATGTAGAATATTTATGTTAATCTGCTCTGAAGCTCTGAAGGTTTGAGTGCCTCATCAATAGAGATTTTGCTGCTGATCAATGTGCTCACTGACCTGACAAAAATGTGCATGGGCATACACCGAAATCCTATGAGATTACTAAAATGTCTTGAAACGCAACCAATAGAAACCAATCGACCATAGAAATCAGTTCGAAGTACAGTCCTAATCTTTGCCCCTCTGATGAGTTAGATAATAATACCTGCTATAAAATTCAGTTACACCTGGGCCAGGAACTTACATAACCAACACTAATCCTAATATTCTAAGATACAAATATTATAATCATATTCAAATAATGTTTGCACCAGTGCAGAACAATTTTCATAATACTTTTTTATTTTCCCACACTTTATTTGTTATAGTGGCCTCTAGATGTCACTAAAGCTTCACTTCTATCCTTTGACTGTGCAAAAGAGGAATAGCAGGACTTAGTTGCTGCCTTTGATCCCTCTATGTGTTTCTTCCATTTAGGCATGTACTTGGTTTCAAAGTACATCCGGGAGAAGACAGACACTGTGGTGGTCTTCTCTGGAGAGGGCTCAGATGAGCTAACCCAGGGATACATTTACTTCCACAAGGCAAGTCTTCTAGGGGAGTCACTTTTAGGGTTTCACCAATGGCAGTCACTGGGGGCTGAGGGGGAGTCTCTGTCCACACGTGTGGACAGAGACTAACATCACCAACAAGGCAAAGCATGAATCTGTGTCTAACAAAGGACCTGCAGGATCTTATGTAGGGTCAATGTATACATTCCACAGCCTGATCTTTTCCAGATGTGTAACTCCTAGGTGTGGATTTCTCGACAGTCCTGCTACCCCTCCAGTCCTAATATCAGATGTTTCAGTCTACCATAGACCCTGTGGATCCTGAGGGTCCTTCATAAGAGTTAACCTACAGACAGTGTATAGTTGAACCATTTATGGATGCTCAAAAGACATATAATGAATATTAATGATACAAAGTTAATATGAATGAGTTAATATACAAGGATATAAGCATACACAGCACATTGATGATATTAAATGTGATTATCATGTCTCAGTCTATAAATTCACCTGTCACTGACTTTAATTTTTAACTATAATTTCAAATTCAGTATTCTCAATTCAGATTGAGCTCACTGAGACACACATCCAGGGACTTGAGAAAAGTAAAAGAGCAAAGATTAAGCGTAGGGGGACTACTACGTTCACTTTCCAGTGTGGCCAAATCTGGACATACACTCCTGGTAGCTAGTGAAAGTGCAAAAACAAGACAAGGCCAAAAACTTCAACTAGCTAGTGAAAACTAGTAGCTAATACCAGTACATTCTGAGTGTCCAAGTGAGTATCTCTTTCCATTTAAAAGCTTCTGAAACATGTCATCATGGGACACCAAAACTCTCCACTGAAAGCCATATTAGCACCTCCTTAAGACAGGATGAGGCAGGGTTTATTGTAGCCCCCACCCCGAGGCTGTTGAGTTAAATCCTCCCACACCATATTGGAATGATTCCTTTGGTACACCATCTGATATAAAAACAGTAATAAAGACTGTGGCAAGTTGCCACAATACCGGGGGTTCGTGACAGACAGGGACAACACCGAGGGAGAGTCAAGTGGCCAGCATGGCCGTTTTATTTGCACCAACACAGTAACAACATAAAGACGGCCCGGGTCTTG
>CABFOQ010054460.1:0-17122 GCA_900660455.1 Gephyroberyx darwinii
CAGTAGGGCCTTCCTCCTGCAGCGCTAGCTGTAGAGGCTGTAGAGTCAGTTTCTGAACACACACCATACACACCACCATGGACCCCTACAACCACCACCTGCAGCTACACTGGAATTTATATTTTTTTAATCTGATAGGTTTTACATAACTGGAGTGACAATTATTATTGTCAGCTTCAGAGCTCATACTTATCCCCTGTAGTTTGAATACATGGGTATTTGTTTTTGCGCATCAATAATTATTTTAATAACTAATATTGATGTATTTAAATATTTGTAATATATATTACAGTGTATATATAGTCTATATCTATGGCATATATTTATAATTAGATTTCTAATATATAGTTTTCATCTAAATCAAATATGAAGGGTCTGAGCAGTGAGGTCTGAAGCGCTGCAATACATCCTCTGACCAGCAGGGGGAGAGGGGCCTGAGGAGGGAGGTCTGCAGTTATAAGAGCCAAAAACTCGTTAGTCAGTGGGCGTGGTTTTTGATTGACATTTTGGGCGGAAGTAACAAAAATTGCTTGCTGTAAACGATACATGTCAGTTGGGTATTGTGAATGATGATTCACATTCATTTTCATCACCTCCGTTTTTTTTATCTATTAATTTTTATAACTCCCACCCTTGAGGCCACTTTCCTTAAATGATAAATGGCAATTTTGTGTTGTGAATGATGTAAGAATGAATGAAAGAATGTTGTGAATGATGTAAGACAGGGGGAAATGATGAAATGATGAATGATGAAACATGGCTCTGTTTTCATCATATCACAACTGTTTTAATCAAATCGACTTTACCCTCTATTTTTCAATTCACATGCATTTTCATCATCTCCATTTTTATCATTTCATTTTTGTTACTTCCACCCCTCATAAACGAGATGAGCATTGGTTCTTCCGCTTTTTCCACATCATAGTCTAATCCACACTCCGGAGCAGTAGGTGGCGCGAATGCAACATTTCTGTGAAGAAGAGGCGAGTAGCCGGACCGAAAGTAGACGAGGTAAACGGTATCATCACAAAGGTGGCGGCGCCCACAAATAGTAATAACCATGGCGCTAATGTCGTAACGTTGTTCCCTCGCGTGAGCATGTGGACAGATGTATTCAGGGCAAATCTGCTGTAGTTGCGTGAATTTGTCCCAGCGGTAGAACGAATTCTGATGACAAATGGTTGGTTATACTGGAGCGATAACTGCTCTGAATATGTGGAATAAGGTCATGACAAGACCAGCTGCCCTGAAAATACTGCAGGGCATCCAGAAGTGTTATATACAGAGACTGTTGAGTAAGATAAGACGTAGTCAGCAACAGAGACATTACTCAACATTAGGACCACCGTGGAAACTTCTGTTTTTTGGTTCGGATGATTTTGCTGTGGAATCCCTTCAACTCCTGGCATCTAATGTTAGCAGGTATGACTCTTCATAAGGACAGGGCTAGCTAGATACCAGGCAAACCCCTTTCTTGGCCTCTTCTGAATCTTTACTCGTGTCATTCTCAATATATTATACGTACAATAAAATGTCATTAAAATAAACTTTAAATGAATAAATGTAAACTTTTATTATTGGCTCGCGCTGCGTTTTACCACCCCCCGCAGTGTGGCGGAAGATTGTGTGAATAACTACAACATGTGGAAGATCTTGTTGCTTTTTGCTTTGAATTCACATCTGTATTTTCACATGGGACTTTATTTTTGTATAGGATGAAACCACTGATGAACTTGTTAAGCAAGTGTGTACGGGGACGTTATCATCACGCAGTTTGTAGATCATAGTCACTATAGTATAACCAACTTCCATGTTGTGTTGGTAGGAGTTCCAGTGAAAGGGTAGTGGAATCACTTGAAGTTGTGACGCTATCCAGTGACGTCCCAGTGAAGAGGTTTTCTGACCAGAACAAACTTCCGGTTCACACTTGGCCCCCTGGGGATCTTGACGGGAAGTTTGATGTTGGAGTGGTGGTGTCTTTTGGCTGTTTACTCCAGGAGAGACTAATCAACAAGTTCCCTTAGTGAGCAGCTTTACACATTTTTGGACACCATCTAGCAATGTTTCCTCTAAGTCAGTTGTGTCTAGTCTTTGTGCCATGGGAGAATCTGCAGGCTTTCATTCCAACCAAACACTACAGCTCATTTCGCTGATTAATACACCTTCAATAAGAGAAGTGGAACTAACCAGTGAAATGTACTGTAGTGATTGGTTGGGATGAAAACCTGCAGGCTCTTGGGCCTCCATGCACCATAGTTTAGATGAGTCTATGAAGCGGCACACTATGCATGCACATGGTACATTGTAGCATACCATGTGCATGCATAGTGTGCCGCTTCATAGACTCATAGGGCACGTGTAGGCCATGAACAAATTGTGTGTGTTGCATTCAATGCAGCGGGATTTTGAATGTCCATCCCAGCCTGCTGCCGAGGTGGCGAGGTCCAGCCCCCATCTTCCACACTATCCTGCATGGGGACACTGTGACAGGAGTCACCATCATGCAGATTCACCCTCACAGGTAATCAAGAGGAAATCCACCCCGGTCCTCCCTCTCTCTCTCTTATTATATAAAAGGACAGATTAAAATTTCTCTTTACACCCCCAGGTTTGATGTGGGTCCCATTCTCAACCAGGAGGCCTATCAGGTTCCTGAGAAATGTACCACTGATGACCTCGGAGCTGTCCTGGCTACTAAGGGTGCTCATCTGGTGAGTCATCTGTGCATTGGACCCTACCCAGTAAAAGATTTAACACTTAACAGAATATAACCCATTAGTTGGGATTTTTATTCTTGATCACAGCTGATTGACACACTGAAGACACTTGCTGAGAGAATTGCAAACAAAAGAGATCAAAGTCAGACAGGTGCTACATTAGGTATGTAGATTTGAACCATGCTATACTCACATACAGGCATGTTCATGTTGAAGTCTTATGGCTCAGAGTTGATTTTTCTTCCTTACTAGCCCCCAAAATTAGCACTTCTTTGAGCTGGATGGTGTGGGAGGAACAGACTTGTGACCAAATTGATCGACTATTTCGTGCCATTGGATCCCGGGTAACGATGACTGATTTGAACTATTGTTCTCTATGATGAATGCAAGACTGTTGAGTTATCATGACTCTGCTACCCTCTTCTGCCATCAGATTCCCTTGCGTACCATTTGGATGGGTAGGACTATAAAACTTCTGGATTTTGTAGGGAAACGCCACGTTTCATTATCAGGTAACTTAAGTTAAAAATCACATTTATTATCATCATCAGGACCCTGACTTCTAATAGATTGCTCACACTGATTTCAGGCCGAGGGAGGAAACCAATCCCTGGCTCAGTCAGCTACCAGAAAGAGTCAAACACCTTGGCAGTCTGCTGTAAGGTCTGTTCAACTGCTAAAATATTTTGTACTTTGTGTATTTTGTGTTGATGATGCAAGAACAATCCATGTAACATTTGTACATATTCTGCTATGTTTATGTACTTATTGTGGTTGTGATGCATACATTTCTACTTTCATTCTACTTTTGCTTTCAGTCTGGGTAATAACATCTGTTACATGTCAAAATTGCAATATGTTAAAGGAAATCGTCACCCTAGCAGTTTAACAAACAGCTGTTTGTGATGTCTTGCATTTCTGGGTCCATTTTGCATCTTTGTGGATCAGTGGACCCCCCCCCCTTTAAGATTGTTCTCTTTTTGTGGATCAAAGAGAATCACATTTGTGTTTGGTCATGTTCCATGGTCCAGGATGGTTGGGTGGGATTCAAGGCAGTGGTCCTGAAAAAGAGACTTTCGGCAGCAGACTTCTACAATGGCTACCTGCACCAGAGTTTGATGAAAAAGACCCCCCATCAGACACAGGAATGCCTGTTTCTCAGTAACAAGGACAGAACTGAAGCACATCAGAAGAGAGACAACATGGTAATACACCATACTCTTACCTGATGTGTACCGTAGAAGCCATGAAATGCTCCGACTGGATGTACTGTTGTTAGTATATGACTCTCTTATCTGTTTCAAGACATCCGTCTGTACATTTCCATTTAGTAAATCATAAAGTACTTGAGATAAGTGAATGTAATACAAATTCAGATAAGGAAACATCAAAAATGCAATTTATTTCCATAAACATTTACACAAAAGCACACAATTTCCAGGATTTGCAAGAGGCAGTTGTTGATGCATTACTGTTTGATTCAGAGTGAATTTCCTTAAATATGATGCTGTTGTATAGATACATCGGAGTAAAAAGTGTCTGTTATCGGTGTAGTCTTCCTTGGGTGGTTATCATATTCTTCTTATAGCCATTGTCAACTGGATGGCTTCACAAGGGGAACATACCACTTAATGGAGAGAAATATGAAAATTGGATTGTGCTGACATCCTCGGAGTGATAATATTACCATACCATTGGCAAACATACCTCCTCTGTCATCCCTGCTGTTTTCCTTCCTTCTGTGTTAAATGGTGGCTTCAAGTATCCTTTGAAGTGCTGCTTCACCAAGTCATGGAAGGTTGACAAGCTATCCTGCAAAGTGCATCGTTATGAATACAAGCTATGCATTTTGCTCGTCAACAGAAAGGTGCCAAACAAAACAGAGACAGTCGAGAGCATCCAGCATCACAATAGTAGAGTTTAAGAGGTTTTTGGTGATCATACCCGTCCTTCCCCTGAACAGATGTAGGTGAACCACTTGAGTCCTGCTGCCACATGTGTGATCTCATCTCTATAGATGTCCTCCAGGACATCCACGGAGGCCTGGTCACCTTGCGCAGCAAAGCGGGACAGGGTCTGAGGGTGGACGTCCAAGCCCCTGGACAGCACACATACACAAGGCTAGGTCCAATTCCATATTTGGCATCTACAAACCTATTCACTTATTTAATAGTTCAGTCAGAGAAAACCATGAAATAGAAAGTAAAAGGTGAAAGAGAAATAATAAACAACCATTAATGAAGTGCCATTCATGTAATAGTGTGACAGTAATAAGTTTACCTGGCTTCGTGAACCATGTGCACAATAGCAAGCCTTGCCAGAAGGTCATGGGAGGTGTCTGTTGCCGATTGCCACAGTCCTATGAGAGCAACAGTAAGGTTACTGATGGAATGCAACCATTCAATAGAATCCTCTTACCAGCTATTATGCACTTTGTTAGTGTTTCCTTTATTTTGTCAATTCCCTACACTTACCATTGTGTACAGGCAAAGCACCGAAGAAACTGCCCAGTTCTATGATTCTTTTCTCCAGTAAGTGATAATGCTGTGGAACAGAGTATATAAGCAATATGAGCAGAACGGGGCAAAGATTTATAATCTTTGCTTGCAATTTCACAAAATACAGTTGATTATGGGTTGTCATATGAAATAAAAACCTTAGCTTCATCTCCAGCCACTTTAACAAAATTGTTGAAGAACTGCCGGGGCAGCAGATCCCCAGTGTGCAGTCTGAAGGTGGAGAACCTGGCGATGACGTCCCAGGACAAGTCAATAGCCCACTGCTCTATGTTAGCCAAGGAGTGGAGCAGCGCTATCCGGCTAGCCTATACAAATTATACATTTTGTCATATTTGATCTACATGTTTGTGGTAACAATAGCAATATGATAATCCTTGAATCAGACATCATGCTCACCTGTGTGCCTCCTTTACCACGCTTGATTTTGCCAGGTTGAAGCACCGTTAGGTCCTCTTTCCTGCTAGGTTGCTGCGGCGGAATGGCTTGGCCCACCTCTGATATCTCCCCTGACTTCCACCTCTCCTGAGCCTCTAATGTCAACTTAACCTGAAATTGTTACGGGTTACAGTAAATGCCATTTGTATCAAAATGGCTTCCCTTTTCCATCATCATGTGTAATAGATACAATCATTTTCAGTGCTATATTGTATCATCTAGATCAGTGGTCCCCAATCCAGGCCTCAAGTGCCCCCGTGGGGGTATTGTATGTCATGTCTTATGTTCTGTTATTCTTTTTGCACCTTGGGCCTGTGAGGAACGACATTTCGTTTGGCTATATGTAGTACATGTATGGCTGAAATGACTACTTGACTTGTCCTGCAGGTTTTAGCTCCAGCTCTACTCAGGCACACCTGAACCATTAGAGGCTTTATATTTTCATGATACCTTAATTGGTTCAGGTGTGCCTGAATAGAGCTGGGTTGGGAACCACTGATCTAGATTAAGGAGCTCTGGTCCACTTGCCTTCTCTTTTGGATCTGGTGTGCAGAGGATCTTGACAGCCCAGAAGCATAGTGTGTTTTCACAATGGGATAGCTTGACATCAGCTGGAGAAGACTCACCTCAAACACAAAGCACCACACAAAGACTAAATGACAAAAAAACATCCTAGACCCAGAATTCTGTTAAATCATGTTGCCATTAATAATATCAAATCACCTTCCAGGGAGATTTTGCTTGTCCTAAAATGTAAAGACCTTATTGACATGTTTATTGTGTTTTAAAAAAAAATAGTCTGGTTTCCATTACAGGGCTAATTGGGATTAGCCAGGGCATATTTGTTACACAACTACCCCTAAAGCAAAATGTGTGGTTCTTCTTCAGTTGTTACCTAGACACATGATTTAATGGCATATTATTTGGAAAGATTTACAAATTTAAAGAGTTTTCGATCCTTCTGTATTCTCTAATTTGACACACTTGAAAAGACTGCTGTGGAAGAGTAGTCAATGAGTTTTTAAAAAATTGCTGATATGCTATGACTTACACATATCCAAATTACATGATATTCAGAAATTCCATGAGTGGTGGAAACTATACTATAATGAGGGATTAACTGTCACCCATCATCATTCTAATGTAATCTAACCATACTCAACAAATAAAAAGTCCCATGACCTTATGACTTAAGGAGAAAACAACATGATCAGCCCTCTTATTCAAAAATAATACATGCATATCGGACCAGGGGGCTAGAGCTCACCTTCTGCTAGGTCCCACCGTCTATTTAAACCTACTAAGGACATTTGTTTGGGAAAGGTGGTGCAGTGACATTGTCAAGAAGATTGATAGAAAACACTCCATCTCTCTGCCTGTGCCTTACCTGGGAATGCTGTATTTGTCACACACACAGGAGTCAAGGACAGTTCGTTTTGTGTGTTGACATAAACTTTACCCTGGACAACTCTGACCTCGTAGACATTGTTCTGAAGACAGTGAAAAAAAAATTGCATAAATGGCTGGCCCATCATTCAAAAGCACCGGCAAATCCCTGCTTGTACCTACCTGAAGTCCAGTGGAGGAGGTGCCCGTCTCCAGACAAAAATCAAAGTGATGCCATGGGCACACAAGTGCCATCTTTCCATTTCCTAGGTCTTCAATGTCTCCCAGCTCCAGAGGGCCACCTGTGCATTGACAGAATATGGATTGTGATCAGATCGTGCTATGGCAATCCTGACCATCATCTGCAGATATCCTATGAATTACAACAAGCCTCGACACAATGACTCATTCAAACAGACCTTCATGGGGACAGGAGGAATCCATTGCCCAGTATCTATCATCTTCGGTGTGAACGAGTACAATGTGCTCCCCATCCTCAGAGAACAGCCTGGAACAAGTACATGGACAGTAACTGGTTTGTTGTTGACAGAGCAAAGGCAGAGTCGCGATGTTACCCTGAAATGGCAAGCTAATGTTATTTACTTTGTACATGGCGAGCCAAATTCCGAAGTCTTTCCTATACATTGCCAATTTCCATCCGAAACAACTTGTCGTAACGCAACCACCAAGTCCTCTTCAAAGTAATCCATCAAACTAAAGCAGCAACGTTAGGTGTTTGTTTGTCGTCGTCTTCTTCTTCTTCGGTTTTTAGCGGCGCATTTTAGGTGCATTGCCGCCACCTGCTGAACTAGAGTGTGAACCAGAGGTCCTTAAACCTAGATCCTGCGATCTAGTCCAGTTTATTTTAAGAAACTAATAACAGCAGCTGAAATTCCTTGCCGTGATGTTCCTTGTAATACAATTTAGACAACAATTTCGTTGACTGCCTTTTCCCTCAAATTGTCTTTCACTCTCTCCCACTCTCGCATACGTGTTTCCGTTGGGATGGATGCTAGCCTTTAACGAGCGCTGATGTACAACCAAACAACTTGGCATTTATGCGCGCCTGCCTCATGTGGTCCAGAGTTAGCAGTGCTACGAACAACACTGGCATTGGCAACGGGAACAAGAGAAAAAAAACGAATTAGGCACAAAAAAGTTCATGTTAAAGTCTGCAACGTCCAAAACCTTTTGCGTCTGTGAATGTATATGATGCATACCCTTCAAAGAGCATGTTGCATTTCACAAGCGAACACAATTCACTCAGGACCAGACAAGAAAACAAATAGCTATCAAGGAGATTATAGTATTTCAGTACAGTAATATTTCTGAAGAGAAAAAAACAATAATGTAGTAATTTTAAAATCTGTCATGGGCGGCAAAATCTGCGAATGAGACACATACTCCAAATAGCCTCTAGCTTTTCATATGAATTCATAGGTAATATACTTTGAATACACAACAAAGCTTATAATAAATGACCACAGCAGCTTCCTTTCTGTGGACCATACCACTTTACACTTTAGGGAACTGTCACTTACACACTGACTGCCTTCGGTGAGGCCAATAAATAGCAAAGATAGCTTCTGAGAAAACCTATTTCGGTTAAAATATAAAAGCCTTAATATAGCAATTTGAATCCAATTTGAGTCTATTTAAATATTATCTTGGATGTTGACTCACTACCAGTCCCACCCCCTTCTCCCTGTATGTCAATCGAATGGTAGCGGACCAGCAGAAAAGTCTGCCATTTTACACGGAGAGTGCTAGCTAAGTCACCCAAAGTGGCTGACCAATACATATTTACCGCTATAGTAGCCAACATCTTTTCAAAAGTATACAGTACACATCTTTTGAGTAAACATTAAAACCGACATATTTCATAAGAAAAGGCAAAGTCACAGTGACGTAAAAGTTAAGACGACACAGGTAAGTTAACGTTAGTCGATATAACGTTAAATTAGCTAACGTTATCCTAGTTAACATAAGCTAGCTACGGTGCGTTAGCTAAATGGCTAGTTAAGTGGTTGGTTTGCTAATTTAGCTAGCAAGGCTGGCTTTGTCAGTCATGTCATCGTCAAAATGTAGGCTATGCCCTGGGCTGCAAGGCAATTCAGTCGTTGATGTTGGCAGTAACTGGCAAAAACACATACGTCATGATGGAATTGTTTAGCTACCATTAGGTAGCTGTGATACAAGCTCCAGCTAGTAACGTTAGCCGCTACAATGCCTGGAGATGCCATGGTGTTCTACATTTAGCCAAGCAGCCAGAGATTCATTTTAGAAGTTCAGTCAAAGGCCGATGCTTAAGTGCTCACCTTGTGTTTGCTAGCAAGTTGGCTAGCTAACATTGGCTACCAGTGAGTCTGTAAGGTAGTCCAGAATTTCTCGATTACTTAGGGGTTAACTTTCCTGTGAGGCAAATCCGTGAAACTATTAATTTCATTGGTTGCTTAATGCATGCGACCCGTCCACCATTAAGTGCAACAAACGGAAGCCAAACAATGTTTGGTAAGGGAACACTAACTCATTGACAATGCCTGGTGAGCTATGTTGCTAATTAGCTTCATACAGTAGCTAATTATCCTTGAAATTCCTCCGTCAGCAAATATGCAGTCTGTTTTATAAAGGGGGTGTGGCAGCAGTGATCTTGCTTATGCCGTGATTTCAAGCAACAGGAATTGATACTTTACAACGGGCAAGCGGAGATCAAGGTCTTGTGAAATAAGAGATGGACACGCGCAATGAGGGTAAATTGGGTTATGTAATGATCTAATGATTGATTGTGGTTAGTTAGTTAACGATAGTTCTTCACATTTATTGGTTACACTTGTCTTCACGGTTATCTGTTAAACGTGTTTCATGCTGGTGTCCACAAAGTAGGACAATATGCTAGTCACAGCAAGGGCTAATGGGTTGTTCGAGACCAGTCTTGCTGCCAGGCACACCCATATATTGAGTGACCATCACATCTATATTAAATGTATTGGACAGCAGAGCTGGCTAATAGGTGGTTATTATTAGGTTACAGCCTCCTCTTTAGAAACATGTACCTGTTACAGAACAATCTAATGGTTTGTCATGTGATCTCTAATATCCATGTCCTGAGGTGGGGTAAGCATGTGTCTTGTCATTCAGTCAGCCCTAGTTTTATGGAGGACTGGATCTGCCAAAATCAAAAATAAATAAATGCCTCAATAAATAATGTACAAATTCACAGATAAATAAATCAGTAAATATAAATGCAAGTAATTTAAAAACAAACTATACACATACATTTTTATTATTTATTCATTCATCTATGTTTTTTTTTTTTTTTTTTAAATGTCCATATGAGAATGTTTATGCCTACATTTCCCCCTGTCATATTTTAGGAATTAAAATGCAAACACCGATTTGGTTGTTATTTTTATTCTAAAGATAAAGTTTTACTGCATGACGTTTTATTTCCTTTGTAGATGGTTGTAGATATTAGATTGCTGTGGATGCAGACATGCACTCTATGCACTCTGATGTTGATGAACCAATGGGAGTTAGGTAATACCATGACATACTTTGGCACCCCGCTCATTTTCATAAGGAAATACATACATAAATAAATAATACAGAAATTACTAAATTGGGAAATAAATGCATACAGCAATAATTAGCTAAATAAATAGGCACATAAAAATATACAGGAGAAAATGGATATATTTATTTGTCAGATTTGATTTATTTATTTATATACTTGTACATTTCTAATGTACTAATTAATTATTTAATTGTTTTGCTGATACCATGCACATGTCAGTGGTCATGGATCCTATGCCACTCAAGCCATATACCCAGTAGTGCAAATCATTTGTTTGGTCTAGTTCTCAGATGTACCAAAAGATGTGGTTTGGTACTCACTTTTTACATACAAACACATATCTTATGTCCACTGCAATGACATAATAATGGCTGTTTAAGTGAATGCAAAAAAAGACTTGGAGTGGCTTCTATGCAACCTTGCTACAGTATTAACATTCAATTTAATTTCTCACTGTCTCTATCTGTCTCTCTCTTACGCACACAGTAACACAAACACTTGCCTTCAACAGGCCACATCTGTTTGATACTGGGGTCCCATGTCCACTCTGTTTTTTTCTCAAGGTTACAGCTTTTTTGTAAACGACAAAAGGCTGTAGTTTTTCACAGTGTGATATTCTGTGTTAATTAGCATTTCTAGTCAGCGGTATATTCTTCATCCATCCACCTTGCTAATAAATTAAGTGGGCCTGACAATGGGTTGTCAGCAACTGGCTTTGCAAGCACACAGGCTGGATGCTGTTTTCAGTCCCAAGTTTTACTTACTTAGTAAGTAAGTAAAACTTTATTTATATAGAACTTTGTTACCAGAGCTTACAAAGTGCTTTACAACAACAAAGATACAGGAAAGGACACCGAAGACACAAAGCACATACAAAGAAAATGCATTCGAACACATTCAGCAACCAGTCACCGCCCAGAGCACAGCCATGAAATTAAAGAAAAGCCAACCTAAAAAAGTGGGTTTTTAACTGTTAATTAAAATACTCGACAGACTCAGCTGATCTGATGGGAAGGGGGAGATTGTTCCAGAGTCTGGGTGCCAGAACAGCAACTGCCTTTGGTTTTTAGTTTGGCACGTGGTATAGCCAGCAGGTTTTGGTTGGATGACCTAAGTGACCGCTTGGTGGTGTAAGGGCTTAGTAGCTCGGAGATGTAGGCAGGAGCTAAGCCGTATAGTGCCTTAAAAGTAATTAAAAGAATCTTAAAATCGATCCTGAATTTTACTGGGTGCCAATGTAGTGAGGCTAAAATGGGAGTGATGTGCGATCTACGGCCTGTCCTAGTTAAAAGCCTAGCTGCTGCATTTTGAACAAGCTGAAGACATGCCAGGGCAGCTTGACTAAGGCAAGTGAAGAGGGCATTGCAGTAATCGAGACAGGAAAAGATGAAGGTGTTCTAAGTCAGAGGTGGAAAGTAATGGTCTGATTTTTGCAATGTTTCTGAATTGAAAGAAGCAGGACTGAACCAATTTATTGACATGGTGTGCGAATTTCAGTTGAGGGTCAAATATAACACCAAGATTCCTAGAGTTTGGTTTTACATGGGGAGTTTTACATAACATGGGAGTTAACTAGTCAACTATCACCTGTCGGTTTTTCGATGTTCAGCCAGATTTGACGTGTTGTCTCCCTTAGCGAGACACACTTTAAAAAAACCCACTTGCATAGCAGTGCTGCTGTGTTTAGTGGCTTGTCCACTTTTTCACCCCGTCTTCGTCAAACTAACTATTTGCCTATTTACAAAGACCAAACCTCATTAATGAATCAATAAACATATCAGCGGCGATCTAGTAAGCTGTAAGCCCGTGTGTGTGTGTGCAGTGAGACTCTGGGCCCGCTGACAGGCACCTCCCGCTCTCCCCATGCTCTAGTGGAGGAGTGTGCCGTGATCAGACTGGCCAGTCGGCACTGATTTGTGTGCATCAGTGGTAGAAATTTGTTGCCAAATGCATTGGCAGTCTACAAATAACATTTTCTCCTATTTTTTTCAAGATGCAGCTAGAGTTGTGCCTAGTCGCTTTTTAATAATAAAGTCGTCAAGGAGGTCTGAAAAGTCGCTAAATCTAGCGACAAAGTCAGCAAGTTTGCTTGTTGTTTCCTACATCACACACACCACTAGCGCAACGTTACCGTTATACTGTTACCGTTATACTGTTACCGTTATACTGTTACCGTTATACTGTTACCGCCTATTATGCAGATCAAATAGTCATTTGCAAAATAAAAAAGTGGTCAAAGATTTTTTTTTACATAATGCTGGAATAGTACAGTTTTCAAAATTCTGGTACCATGGTACTTATTAGTACTGGTATACTGTGCAACACTATTCCATCAGGAAGTTTTTTTAGCCTACAAATAAATATATATATATATAATTTCAGTTGGCGCGTGTGTACTGGCGTACCACTTATGTGCACCCCTGCATATACCTATATAACTTGATAACTGGCTTGATAATCAGTATCATGTTAAGATGCTGTAGTGTACCTGCTGTACATAGGTTACTGGATAAATAGGTTACTCGTCCTGATTAGATTAGAATCAACTTTATTGTCATTGCACAGAGTACAAGAACTGAGACAACAAAATGCAGTTTGGCATCTAACCAGAATTGCAATTAGCAGTAAAGTGCAGAGTATGTGCATATGTATAATGGTAATATGAATATTAAATAAACAGGGCAAGATATTAATATAAAAATAAAGAGCTGGCCGATTGCGCCACAGAGACCATTATTGCTATCATTATTGTAGGTAGCAGAACTAGCAAGACTAAGATTAAGGCATTATGTTTAAGTGTCATTCTCATTTTCATTATACTATTTGTGTTTCTAACAGGGTGAAGGAAGGAAAGAGACAGTTTCCATTGTGATAAGCAGAACAAAGGGTAAGATGCCAGCATGGTCCCAAATAAGTTATTTGCACACCATGTTAAGTCTTACTCATTTCCTCTACCATTTCTCCCTCCTCTTCTTCCTCTCTCACAATCACGCACAGTAACAACAGTCTTGGTCAGTGATATACTGATGACAGTGTTCCCCTCCTGCTCTGAATTGAGCTTCTACTCTCTTATCTGTTCACCTGGTAGTACATCCACATACACCCTGATTTTCTATGAAGCAAATTGTGGTAACACCCCAGAAAATAGTAGCCTACTCTATGATCATTATACCAGAATCCTTATAGCTTAGCTCCAATCATAGCACTTTCCCACAGGAGAGTTGTTGGCAGTCTCAGACTGCTGTAACAATGTAATCTCTATAAAGTTTGTAATGATTACACCACATTTCCCCTGTCTGTAACCACTGGAACTGTAAATCTGGCAAAAATGCTGTGTTGATTGAATCTCTAATCAGGTGAGAGTCTCTAGGCATTTCTGAGTTTATAGGTCCAGACTATAATACAGTGAGGCAGACAGGTGGAGAAACCCAGACTACACATTTAGCCTTAGCAGTCTCTTTTGCTTTTCAGCTGTTTGCAGCCATGCTGTACTGGTGTTAGTTGGGGTGGTCACTCTGTTGGTCCTGCTCTGTAATAATGTCTTTGATATGTCTTTTTATGTCTTATAATTCAGGGTTTTTCCTGGCTCAAAAAGAGGCTAAGGTAGTGTCAATGCACGGCTGGTGTTTTATTCCATTTTAAATACAATTTTGTAATTTTTTTTCTATGGCTAAGGACCAGAACAGGCACATGAGTTTGTCAGTGTTAAATCATTGCTTAATTTGTTCCCAACAGGGATCTTTGTAAGTCACTGGCCATAGTTTTGTGAAGATTTGACACAAGGTTAATGAGTTATGGTACATTTTGTGAGGCTTCACCTTCTAGAAAATTTGTTGGCTAATATCAGCCAAACCATGTAAGATATTAAAACACCAAAAGTCATTTTTCATCAGCTCGACCCACAGATAGTTGCTACAACACTTTGTGGTGATTGGACCAACAGTCAAGGTGGAGATGTCAAAAATGTGTTTTCCAAAAAGTCAAAATCTCAGAAAATCCAATATGGCAGACAGGGGTGGTCCCAATGGCAAAGTTTTAGAGCTCAATCAGCTGCATAGGCATGCCGTGTTTGATGCCAATCAGAATTATGGTGTGGGAGTTATGGCCTATGTGTAATATGTGTCTTTAATTGGAGTCATATTCTTTGACTGACACGCCACCAATGATATCTATAATTTATAATGTACCATTTAACATGAAATTGAAAAATATGGGAGGAGAATACATTTTTGCAAATTTTTACATTTAATTTGATCGATCCTTTTGTGGGTTCAAGTAGTATTTAAAGTGAGTCTAATACCCCTTTCACACACAATTCCCGGGATTTACCCATTCAGGCCAAACTACTGTCCTGGGTTTATCCCGCATTGTTGACCATTCAGACCAGACCGCAAAAGACCCGTGTCACCATATTTACATCTGTATACGTCACTGCCGTGCAGGGCCGAGCTGGTAACTGTGCGATATTGCCATAGATATTTGAATCTTTTACCCTCCCAGTAATTTGTCGTTTTATTTCTTCTTCCAATTCTCCATTGTTATTCGTTCTATTTGTGTGTTGTTGAAACGGTCTTTGTTGTGAACTAGCTTGCATATAATGCACCTCTGATCTCAATCAATGAGGTTCCCGTCCATTGCGTAACCTGGGTCGTCCCGTTCCCACCTCCCTTGTGTCTGAAAACCCATTTTGACCCATTCACACCAATGCCTGACCTGGGAATAACCTGGGTCATTGCTCTGGTGTCGAAGGGATATTATATAAGGAAATTACACCTAAGATTGTTGCTTCTTTCATTTGATGTTCAAGGTAATCAAATGCAATTTTCTGCTGTGAAAAAGTTTTTGCCCCCTCATTAAATCAACCCAATTAAAGGGATCATTAGAGTCATCTAATTTAACAGCCAGGCTTGATTATAGCCAGCCCTGCACGATATGAAGCTCACTTATTTTGGAGCTGTAAACGCACTATTTAAACCCCACAGACTAGGCTCTTTAACCAATGTAACAGATGAATTTTGATCAGAAATAAATAATTAACCTCATCCTGCCTTGGTCATCCTCAAAAAACGTTTTTGTTGTGGTCTGATAGGACTGAGAAGGAGAAAGAGACTGAGTGCTTTCCTTCTGTTTGCTGCTGGCGCTACCCCATCAAGTGCACAAAATCGATAGATAGAAATCTTTTAAGGCATTTGTGTCGCAAACAAACAATGGCTGGAATCTAAACATCAGCCTATTGTAGTCCAAGAGCAACACCATAGGCTTTCAAACGCCAAAACTAATCTATGTGTGTTTATTACCTATTCAAACTACAAATTCTACAGGAAAAACTGAAACATGCAAACTACCCATTATTTTCAAGTTCTGTTTAGGTAGTGAACAAAGCGCTACTGAAGCGGAACCAGTGTGGTCACTAATCGCAGGACGTGCACGTAGTACTACTCGGCTTTACAGGCTGCTGACATGACGCAGCCTGTGTAGACTTTGCTTAATATTTAGATTTTGGTTAAATATCTGAAAACATTCGTGTCAAAAATATAAATTTTAATATAAATTACAGCTGATAGGCCAGATGGTGGATGGTTGTCTTTCTTGAGTACCAAACCACCAATATCTATCATTTTGGCAAATGGCATGTCTCGATCATTTACTATTTTAAAGGAAATTGGGGGAATATTGGAAAACAACAGTTTCATACAGTTTCAACAGAAACTGGACTAGCTGAATGCAGCTGCATGCTAAGCAAGGAAAGGAAATAAGTAGGTAGATATTGTGGGGGGAGAATGAGATTATTTCAAGAAACTGAATAATGGGGGGGATGAATAGAAGGTCTTATTCGTGAACACGTCAATAATGTAGGATAGCCTACAATTTCACTAGGCAACTCATTGTGGGCTGTTAGGCTATTTCTAATCATTGCATCCATGCTGCATGGTGTCATAGCTTAAATAAGATAAAGAAGATAACATTCTCTCCCATTTCAGTGCTGTTCTCCTTCAGTCAAAGCCAACGCATGCGATAGCATGCATATTGTGTGCTTATATGTGTGCTCTTTTATGCAAGTGCGGCTGCACATTTATTATGAATGGTGACACTCAAAGCACCAGCATCAATTAGGTATCCACTGTGTGGTGTTGTTGCTTTGTATAAAGAATCAGTGAATTTTTTTGGTAAATATTTTTTATTGATTATCCAAGTTATTATCCCACAGGAGGAATATAAGATACAAAACATATACATTTGGCTTCAGTTCACCCACTCATCCCCCAAATACAAAAAGGCACTATTCATCAAATATGTTGACATATTGAAATCCCCATCCCGATCTTTACTGCCCTGCTCACCCACCCACCTACCTACCCACCCACCCATAGGGTTACAGGTTCCACAGTACATTTTGGCAAAGGATGGAAAAAATATACTAAGATAAATCAGATAATTGTCTAAATTACTCAAACAAAAGGAAGAAGGGAGAGGGGGGAAAAAAAGGGGGG
>CABFOQ010054460.1:25331-47605 GCA_900660455.1 Gephyroberyx darwinii
CGTGATGGTGGTGGTGGGGGAGGAGGTGGTGCGTCAATCTGGTGCGGTTTAGGCAGCTGAAATGACAGAAACACTGAAGCAACTGAGGGGAAACAAATAGAAGGAAATGGTTAGTGATTGGATGCTGGAGAGGGAGTAGCCTTCCTGATTTAACTTACGCGTAAGCTTCATTTAAATGAAAATCTGGGTTTTTATTTACCTCAAAAATACAAAACAATTCATAAACCAATACTTTTATAACTAGGCCTATAAAAGAGGTCAACAAAATATAACGCTACTCAATATAACAGCAACTAAACAGGGTGTTACTGAACAAACTGACCTAACACAATGACCCATAAGGGAACATATATAGTGACTGGGTCAAACCAAATAACACACAAGGGGTAAACAAGATGGACACCAACTACAACTAAATACAAAGCAAAAACTAACTAAACTCAAATTCTCCCATGACATGGCAGCACATGGTTTGGCCCCATGAGTTGGCTGCAGGATTTAAGCGTCCTCAGCCACATCTTTTGCTCCACCAGGAAGGGACCTCCACTAACAACCAAGGTAATGTGTGGCTGCGGCCATCACACTCCTAAACAAACTCTTACATTCTTCTTGTTGCTACGTATTGCATATGACAATTCTTTTAAAGTGAAAAAGCAAATGGTCTCCAAGTTGTGTGGAATTTCTGTTGTCAACAAGATTAAAGTTTATTAAAGTTTATTTATTTTTAACTGAAACAATGTACCCTTCAAATATTTGCACAAACTTGCACATATTTTTCTTAGCTCAGCTTACTGTGCTATAAAATATTGTGTTCATATTGATTTTTGAATGCACTATATTACTAGATTACTAGAATGCACTATATTACTAGATTACTAGATTACTATTATACATTCTGGTCTTATACATTCAGACTGTCTAGTTGCTGACAGGCAGTTTCTGTTACCATGTAGTCTATTCTCATCTAGTCCATTCTTAACTGACAAGAATCCTTTTCAACTTCTGTTTTTTGGCTTAGTCAGATGTAGCAATAGGTTCATGACCCAAGCTCTGAGTCATACGGTGTGTTCTTGGTTAATGAATATGGTTTGTGTATTTTGTATCTCAGGTGCAAAAGAACTTATATTTCAAGAGCTCCTAGCAGTAACACCATGAACAAGCTAATTGTAATTGCAGGTAAGACACATTGCAAATTGATGAAATATGCAATTCTTATTTTCTTGAGTTCTATTTTTACCTTACACATATTGACTAAATCTTTGACTTTGAAGGTCTTTATTTCACTTTGGGCAGCTTGGGTGAGTTTACAAATTTTATCAACTGTTCATAATCAACAGTATTATCAGCAATTGACTAAAGTCCTGAAATGGTTAGATGGTATTAAAATAAATAGGATATTTAATTTAATCACATAGTAGCTGTTGATTAAACGATTAAAACCATCATTTCACACACGGCTTTCTTCCATGTTTCAGCCTCTTCTTCCAGACTGGGATGTTACTTTACTAACTGGTCCCAATACAGACCTGGATCTGGGAAGTTTATGCCTTCAAATATTGATCCAAACCTCTGTACTCATCTAATCTATGCTTTTTCTGTCGTTAACGATGCCAATGAGCTGGTCACCTTTGAATGGAATGATGAGACGCTCTACAAATCCTTTAACGGAGTCAAAGATAGGTCAGTGCTTTAAGGACATTCTGGAAAGTTTCATTCGTGGAGAAATGTTAGGGGAAATTATAATTGCTGGCAATTAAGTGTGTATGTTCCCATAGGAACCCTAACCTCACAACACTGTTGGCAGTTGGAGGCTGGACCCATGGCTCAGAAAAGTGAGATATTTTTTATACAGCGTATTGGTGGACATTTAAAGTCAACAGATGCATATGTCTTCTTGAGAACACCCTTCTTTTTTCAAATGTTCACCAGATTCACTAAGATGGTGTCAACGCCAGCCAACAGAAAGAAGTTCATCCAGTCCTCTATCACTCTGCTGAGAGCACATGGTTTTGATGGACTGGACCTGGACTGGGAATACCCTGGAGCACGAGGAAGTCCTCCAGAGGACAAGCAGAGATTCACACTGTTATGCAAGGTCAGATCCAGGATTATACTTCTGGGATGGTCATCATCAGAAATGTATATGCCATATATTTTTTGATGCTGAACACAGTGATGCTGTCCCATGCTGCTACGCTGTATAGGAACTCCTAGAGGCCTATGAGGCCGAGGGAAACGCTACTGGCCGTCCCAGATTATTGGTCACTGCTGCTGTGGCTGCTGGGAAAGGAGTCATCGATGCTGCTTATGAAATAGCAGAGATTGCTAAGTACACTGAAGCTTTATTCTCCACATCATTCCCATGAGTAGGTGTTGTCAGGTGTTGGTGAACCTGATCTCACTTCCACTTTATCAGGTACCTGGATTTCATTAATGTGATGACATATGACTTTCATGGTGCCCAGGAAAGCGTCACAGGACATAACAGTCCCTTATACAAGGGACTGCATGACACTGGAAACCACCTTTACTCAAATATTGTGAGTACATGGCTTCATATTTCATAGCTTCATATTTTAACTGCATGACTGTCTTTCTATTTAGAGATGCACTTCACTCTTACTACCTCACTCTCTCACTCACTCACATTTTTTTCACATTTCAGGACTCTGCCATGACGTATTGGAGGGACCAGGGAACACCTCTAGAAAAGCTGAATATGGGGTTTGGTACATATGGGCGAACATTTAGTCTCTCGTCTGAATCCAGTCAGGTTGGAGCACCAGCCAGCGGTCCTGCTTCTGCAGGCCCTTTCACCAAGGAGGCTGGCTTCTGGTCCTATTATGAGGTGAAATTGGCAGCTATGTATCTAATGAATTCAACACTATATCCCCAAGCCCTTATCCTTTTCAGAAAAGTTTAGAAGTGTCATTTATAGAAAATGCTTTTACTGTATATGACAAGTTCGACAAGTTTCTGGTTATTTTAATGCACTGGATCATAATGTGATATTTGACCTCTACTTTCAGATTTGCACTTTTCTTCAAGGGGCCCGTGTCCAGTGGATTGAAGATCAGCGAGTTCCATATGCCGTCAAAGGAAATGAGTGGGTTGGTTTTGACAACAAGGCCAGCATTGAGACTAAGGTAGTGATCTGTTTCTATTAACCTATAGCTTGGTAATTCTTCTGCAATTGACCAGTTGTACAAAAGTACAGTTGAATTGATGGTAGAGACACATAGATTCAACTGGTCAAGTGTTTTCTTCCTTATTCACTCAGGTCCATTACCTAAAAAACAACGGGTTTGGAGGAGCCTTCGTCTGGGCTCTGGACCTGGATGACTTTGATGGACATTTCTGTGGACAGGGCAACTACCCCCTCATCAACCACTTGCAGTCTCTTCTGGCTTCAGGTAAGAAAAAAACCCATTGCTGTTTCAAGTGTTAAGCCTATCCCATATTCATGGCGGTGCTATTTTTTAACAGGATTGCTAGTTAAAACTATATTCTTTAATTAAATGTAATTCTTCACCTTCAATTTGCAGAATACTCAAAACTGACTATCATTCCTCCAGGTCCTCCTCCCCTCCTGAATACAACCACTGCAAATCCAGTGTCTCAGTCTACCAAACAACCTGACACCACAGTTGGTGGCAAAACCACTGATAGTAACTTCTGTGCTGGAAAGGCAGATGGGGTTTATGCCAAGTCTGATGCCCCGAGCTCTTTTTATAATTGTGCCAGTGGCATTACCTGGATCCAAAACTGCGCTGCTGGCACGGTCTTTCAAGATAGCTGCAAATGCTGTAGCTGGGCCTAAAAGGTCACACATTATTATACACAGACCATAGAGCCGTGTGTGCATTAACAAGAAAACTGTCACTAAGGTGTATTTCTTGTGATTTTGTCACCATTGAATTAAAAAAAAAAGGGTAGAAGGAAACAGATCACAACTGATTTCTTTTAATGTCAATCTCATGTTAATTCATTTGCATTCAAGTATATCCCAGTCAAGACAGCAGAATTTTTAGAGGAAATATCAATCTTAAAGTTTTAACACTGAAATAAATGATAATGCAGGACTTCCACTTTAGTGTACTCTGTGTTATGTGTTAAAACACACAATTTGTGTCAATGTTCAGCAATGCCTGTCTCAAGCTCTTGTGTGCAAATTCAAATGACCTTTAGACCATAGACCTCATGACCATAGTGATTGTTAAACTACAGAATTGTAATTATTGATTGCACCCTATGACAACCTCTATAGTTAAGAAAATAAAGCATAAATGGCTTAATTTGTGAAATGGGCATTGCTGACATGCATGCACAAAAGGAGAAATTGTACAGTCCAATTGTTTCCACAGGGAGAGAATATGTGCAAGTTACATTAGCACAAATCATTTCAAGTACCATCATTTATAATAAACTTGTATCTTATATTATTATGATTGTATCTTATACAATATTAGCGCAGCAAAAACATATAGACAATCTTTTGTGTCTATCACAAAACCAAAATCATTTTGTATGGGCTCCATATAGTTGACCAGTGATCATATTTCCACAACAAGGCCAACATAATGTTAGTCACACAAAATTGAAAATCACCCTTTGTTACACTGTTATTACTGTATCTTTTGGCTTTGAAATGCAAACTCTCAAAATGCAAGCATTTTGTTTTGTGGAAAACTGTTGACAAATAAGGTCAAGGCTGGTCCTGTTTGGTCCTGTGGAGAAAGATGTCAGGCTACTAACAGGTCAAGTAACACAGGCTTACAATACCACTCATTATCAATACTGCCTTTCCTTTAGAGCTCATGGACAGAGCTGTGGGGATCAGGCAGCTTCTGAATGTCACAGTTTTGAATCAGATTGAAGTAAAATACTACCAGCTCCTCATAGTTCTTTTTAGAAATCCTTTCATTGACGCCATGGAACCTGAAAAAAGAGAAGACTAACATATATTATCCTGATATATTGCAGTCCTACTGTTCCTGCTCACTGGCTTTATAAAGCTTTGGCTCCATATAAAGGCCCTTGTTTGTTCAGGTCTGAACTCTGAACAGTACCACTGGGTCACACGGTTAGATCACACAGCTGTGAGGTAGTCTTGTGACCAACAAAGGAAAGCTGCCAGTTGTTCGACCAGTCTCCCTTCTAATGTGGCAATTCATTATACTCCACATGTTGATTAATGGTAATGACGGCAGCAGGCTTGGTTGAGTATTCTTTGTATTCAGTGTTAGACATACCATTTGAGATTCTTACCTCTGAGCATCACCTGGTTTAAACCAAGTAGGGGCAAAGCGATAGGTATCATTGGTCAGCTCTTTGAAGTGACGGCTGTCTGTGTTCCCAATACAAATACCTGCATATTCAAAATGTGTATGAAATACCTCAGGCATAGTAGGAATTAAAGGACAAATGTTTTATGCCGTCACCTCTATTTGGTGTCTCACCTGGGGCGACTGTAACTGCTGGAAACATGTCCAGCACAGTTTTCTTAATGATCTGGAACCCAAAGGACATCTCATCATAGGAGCTGACAGGCAGAGGGTCAAAGCCATCAACTAGCTCCATCTTCACACGCTGGTCCCCTACTGCAGACTGGACGAGGTCCAGGACCTTGACAACAAGACAACAGACATCTCGTTCAACTCAGAATAATCATTGTGAAAAACTAGGAATTCTCAAAAAAGGAGACTGACACACACACACACAGACACACACACCTCTTGTAATGACTGTGCTGAATGGATCCGTAGATTTACATAAGCCTCAGCAACAGAGGGGATGATGTTCACCTGTGACGAGGTAGAGAATTGGGTTTTTCCAAGGCGAATGGAATTGCTTACTTTCTTAAAATTTCTAGCTGTACCTTAAGTCCTGCGTTAAACATGGTGACAGCTGTGGTCGTCCTTACAAAAGCATTGGTGTCTGGTCTTCTTTCCATTACTCTGCAACATAAAACATACTTATTGATCTATTCCAACAGTCACAGAAGGAAACATGCTGAATCCAGTGTGAGACATAATTACCTGCCAACGAGTGGAGAAAACAGCCACAAATTTGACATTATGAACTTCATCGGAAGCTTGAACTGTCAAGTGAAAGAATCAGTGTTGAAAATACAGTAAGGGGAGATCTGACCTAGTATACGCATCCTGAGGAGTAGCAGGCTGTACCCCACTGTCTTACCTTATGAGCCAGGTGTTCAAAGGTGGCACGTTCAGGCCCGTGACCAAATAGCCTCGGCATTGGGTTCTCTTCTAATCTAAGGAAACAGTGCGAGAAAGCAAAAGTCTTGGATTTGAATTAACAACACACATTTTTAGACACCCTGGGTGGTAAAAGTGGAGTGGAAGAGATGGTGGAACACAAATCAAATAACATCAGGATCTTCCAGGAGACTAAAGTGCAAGAAATGCTTTGATTCAGAGAAAATGTTCCTTTCACCTTTTGACAGCTGCAGCCAAGATACCAATGCTGCTCTCACTGGGGGGCATGGAGGAGTGACCTGGGGCCGTGGACACACTCAGCTTCACCGTAGCCTGGCCCTTCTCACTGATCCCAATCCTACAAAAGATATTCATAGCACAGAATATGCAACAAGTCAATGCATCACCTGTCTTTTTCTATACAATTTAGAGACACTGGAGACATGCATTTTATTATGCTACCCATCAAATTATGTTTCTTGAAAGACAAAGATAACAGGGAAAACTGATTTCTATTGTTGTGTGTTGAGGGTTAGCTAAATGGATTATTTTTTATTATTATTATTAGTTAATAGAAGGAAGTCTTACGGAGATCTCAGGCCGGCACACATTTTCTAATGTTTCATGAAATGAGGCATGCATCATTAGTTGCATATAATGTTGTACAACATAAAGTGCACACTCATCGTGACTCTGCAAGGATTTAAGGTTTCTAGCACAGAGAGTTGTTAGAGTAGAGCACAGGTTCTCACAGAGCAGCAGGTCCCTCGAGACCACTGATGACTCCATCCAGTACAGCCAGGCCCTCGTCCAGGACATACGCTAGCTGCACACCGCGCTGCTTCAGCACACGCACTATGTTCATGGCGCCCTTGAAACCACTGACCTTTACCGAAATATAAATGCACACAGACACAAACACTTAAATCTAATATTTCAATTCTCAGTTACATTTGCGATATCAAGGTAAAAATAAATAGGGCATTAGTGTGTCAAGTCAGAATTGGTTTGGGTACTTCTTCATCGTGACCAAGGCCGATGTAAAATCCCCTGCGTGGTGCATAGCCTTTCATCAGTAAGTACTCCAGGGCCTGGAGAATTCCCTAGAGAAAAAGCAAAATAGTATATAGTATAATAATAATAATAATAATAAGTGCTATTATTATTATTGTTGTTATATAGACAATATAGTTAGGCATATATTATAAAATATAACAATACGTGCTAATTGGACTAGCACATATATTCTATTTACCAAGAAATGTTGGGTTAGTACCAGTTGGGTTGTGTAGCACACAAAACACAATTTCTCACCATGACAGACTGCTTGTTGTCAATGGTCCCTCTACCATAGATGAAGCCATCTATTTCCTTGGCAGAGAACGGCGGAGCCTCCCAGTTGTCAGACTCTGAGGCAGGCACTACATCGATGTGGGCCAGCAGCATGTAGGGTACCAAGGCCGGCTGGGAGCCTGGCACCCAAAACAGGTGGCTATAGTCAGCAACCACTTCATGATGAACCAGGCTTGAAGAGAAAACTGTTGGGAAGGCTGACACAGGAAGAAGTGTACAGTACATGATTGTTTACTTCAGCTTTGCTCTTTTTGGTAGCATTACCAATAAGACTAAACTTGTTTCACATTTGTGCATGAAAGCACAGGCCGATATGTTTTATAATAATGACATTTTTTCATTTAGTATTTTATTTTTAAGTTAAAAAGTGTTACAGAATTGTCAAACTGAACAATAATGTTAGAGATTTAAGCTCAACGTCATGCTTCAGTGTTACCTAACCTTTAATATTCATTCAGCCTATGAAAACTGATGACAACTTGTATCTAAGGAGAGTGATATTTAGAAAGGCTTCTTTAAGAGGACATTAAATGGCAGTAGTTGTATAAACAAATTCTCATGCATGTTGCTTTGCTGTGATTCGGCTCACAGCAAGTGAGCAAGCAAGTCTTGTTGTTGTAACTAGTGTTTGTTATGGGCGTATGGGACCATGTACCTTTCCGTAAGAGGCGGTGAAACTGCAGCAGCGCGGTGGTGTTGAGCTGAGTCTCTGTGTATGACACGGTGGGGATCCGGATAGCCTCTGCGTGAAACAGTAAAGAAGTGTGATGGCTGTCAAAACATGCTGGCTACTAGTACAGCTTTGTTTCAGACACGGTCATCGGGTGACACTTACGGTAACCTTCCAGTAAGCGCGACTCGAAAAAAAAGCAACCAAAACCCACCTTTGAAATTAGCAAGTAGCTCCTCTCTCTGACGCTGATTGATGTCAGGCGCGATGTTGTTGGTCTTTTCCCAGTGTGCGAGTTCAAGTCCGATATTCACGTCCAGCGACAGTGTTCTGACAGAGGCTATAGTAAACAACACTAGGGTGATAAGCAGTGAGCTGCAAATAATAATTTTTAAAAACTTGGAGATTTTGAACTTCGGTCCACGGTCTGTCATTTTCCTTCATCTGTCATGATAGCGGAACTGGTCTGTTGTGGCTGACGGCAAAATGACGTATGGATGGTAGTATGCCCCCTGTTGGCCTGAACCGGCATCACGTCAACATGTTTTTCTGCAAACCTGCCTACATTTTTTTTAATGATTGTCTCCGATGTGTACATCATGTTTCATAACACTGGTACCCATTATAAAGTGTAGAAACTATCATTGAGATCAGTAGAATTTTTTTAATAAATTGATTTGATTTTAAGATTCATTGTGCACCTAGAGTAGGATTAAACATTGCTCATGTTTATCAAATGAGATATGTGAAAGTGTTCTTATATCAATTGAATGGATTAAAAAAAAATGCAGATTCAATGCAGATTGTTAAAAATGCACTTTTCCCATTAATAGGCATCTCAACCCTTTGGTAGAGGCTCATAAAATTTAAACTGGGTTGTTAAATTGCTAGTTATTATTGCCCCAAGGAACTAGAAAATGCAAAGAAATCATTTTTCCATTGCTTTTTTCTTGGTGCGCCCATTAAAGTATTATGGGTTAAAGTATACTTTGTCCTCTATAAAGGAATCATTACACCCCCCCGGAAATCTCATTCATATGCACTTTCACTTACATCATCCATCATCACTTAGTGACATTCAGCAAACAAAACAGGCCTACATGAGGCAAACATCCTTTATTGAAACATGGTCGAAATCGAACATACAAAAATAAACAGTAATAATCCATCTGTTCAAATAGCACAACCACATTGACAATTTGAGTCAGGGAATTAGAAAAACATACAGGATCCACATTTTTTTTAATAAATACTAAATTTGACAAAATCTTCCAAACTTGAAATCATTTCCAGGCTTGACATCCCTGCACTTGAAATGTTGCTTTGACCAAAGAAACAAGAGCAAGGTTCAAATACATACATAAGTTATGAAAGTTTAAAACTACATTTTCTAGTATGTGCTCCCACAGAGAAACAGAACAACAGTGTTTCAACACATAAGTGAGACTTCCCTGAACATATCCCAAAACATCCTGGCTTGGTAAAAGCTGTGACATCAGCCAAGAAGCAAAGAATAATACAATTAATTTGGAATAACACACTCACAGATGTAATTTGACGTAGAGGACTAAGATGAACTAGAGAGTCACTCCTGTGCAGAGAGAGGAGCCGGTACCGGTGTGTCCTGAGTCCCAGCCTGAAGCAATAGCCCCTCCTCACTGTCTGACCCCAGATTCAGATTGTCCAGTACGGCCACGAATGGATTGTATGAGTTGTCCTCCACACAGACATAAATGAGGTAGAGCAGGCATGTCACAATGAGGAAGACCAAAATCTGAATCTGGATGGGTACAAGGCGGCGCTCCACCTCCTGTCTCTCCAGGGTCATGGGACTGACAGGGGTATCTGGGTATTTGTACTGGACAGGTCTCCCTGCTGCACCCTTGATAGGCCTCCGACGGGTGGCACTGGAACACAACAGGGTGAATGCATTGATAAGTGGGAATATTTACAACTCCACATTTTGTCAAATTCAGTGTCTTCCAAAAGATGGTGTCAAAATGACTAAAGCCTTTACATCAGCAACACAAGGGAACTTAAATGTACTTATTTAGCAGATCTCATTGCACCACATATATCACCATGCGCCCTCCAATCACAGGACGCTGGCTACCCATCTATCCCAGCAGTCTTCAAGATAACTGCAGGTAGTAGAGATATTTCTCAGCACTCCCCATCTCTGGAACAGTCTGCCTGCTGCGATCAGAGAGGCAAGCTCTATTGATATCTTTAAATCAAGGCTAAAATCCTTTTTATTTTCTCTATCTGATGTCCCTCTGCCATTTGTCAGTATGCAATGCGTAAGTTGTCGATCTGTCTCTGCATCAACACCACCAATTCAAATTCCTGTACATTCCTTGTACTTGGGTGAAAAATTACTCTGATTCAACAACCGCCCAACAGTGAACATTTATCATTGCTGCAGTGTAGTATTCAGGGTATTGCACTTACCAGATGCCTGTGGGTGTGAGCACAGTATCCGGAAACATCTCCTTGAGAATATCTGTCACAGGCTCCTGAGGAGGCTAGAACAGAAAGTGGAAATTATTGGCAGACAGCAACGGGCAAGACAAAAAAAAAAAAAAGGCAAAAAATAACTTCCCAGCAGTCAATCACCAGTGTCCCAGACTCAGAAGCCCAGCCAGTCAGGTGGAAAAGAAAAAAAGTAATAGTTAATCTAACAACCAAAGATCTAGTACCAATACTGAAGAAACATTAAAACAGAACTACTAATTTATTGTGAAAGACTAGGTGTTAAATATTGCTATTGTCATCCATTTTACAACCATTTCCCAGTATTATTTCATTTGTCGGGTGCTGAAATACTGACAGTGTTACATTTTTTGGTTTAGTGTACTGACACACAAAAACAGTAGCCACCAAATAAAGTGGGCCCAGTAGACTTTGCACCATGAAGTGATAAGAAAAACAATGTAAAGGAAATAAACCAAGTCAGAAAGAAGACGTATGTGCCTTGATTTCCGATTTGTAAGGGGATGGCTTGGGAGTGTAGTACACAGACTGGTCCTTCGTGGTATACTGGTCCACCTTTGGCATGTCCAGCTAAGGAAATGAGATGCAACAGACATGATATGCTGCAACTCTGTATTCTGCATCTCCTTCTCAACCCTATGCACCCAAATTCAACAATGCAGTCTGTGCCCATGAACTAACTCCAACTCTTTAACCACCACCACCAGAGGTTGAGCTGAAAGTAAATATATGACTGAGCGATGGGAGCGCTACTGACCCTGTTGGACTGCAACCAATGTTCCTGCACATTACTCCCAGTCAACCCGCTCTCCTTGTCTGCACTAGAAGAGAGAGAGCTCTGACTCTCCATCTGTTGTTAGAGTGAAAACGTACATCACTCACTCCGCACTCCAGCAGTAGCTACTCACGACACCCAGTGAAATGCAATGCTAAGGTAATTTTTTTTAAAACAGACTGGGGGCCAGATACTTGTGTGGGACTAACTTCCCTCCTCGACCATCTGAGCGATGCTGAAGGTCTGAGAAGAGGAGGAGGTGGAACCATGGAACATAACTGAATGAGACGCAGATGGAACCTGTGGGAGTTAGTGTTATTGACATGGCAACAGGAGAAGTTCAATAAAGTTTTTACCACCCAAATCCTTACACCACTGTGTCTGTTCAAGCCAAAGTAGAATGACTATCTGTGAAAGAGAAGCCAATCCATTTCCAGTATGGGGAAGAACTCAATATGGAGTTACTCTGTCAGTCTCAGCATTAGACTGCTTAAGATCCAGACGAGAGGGTGAACAGGATCAGCATACCCCTGATCCTAATCCTGTGGGTTGAGCTACAGAGGATGTTCGACTAAGCCCAGTGGGAATCTGTGAGCAGCGAGCCTGACTCCACTCTGTTGATGACTCGACCACATTCCCTGCATTCCTCTTGGGACTGGGTTCCCAGTGTCGAGGGGCACAAGCACGCTAGAAGCGGCCAATGGCAAACCAATCAAACACACAACAAACGTCAGTTTCACCAGGGAATCCGATTTTGATATGATTTTATACAAATAACTTGAAGGTCTGTGACATTTACCAGTCTTGATGAGGGTAAAAAGCACTGGTGGTAAACATAACCACCATTCCGCAAATGCAACTCTGCCTGTGAAATGTTAAAAAAAATAAATACATTTAAACAAACAAAAAAAAAAAGCTTTTAAAATATAAACACTTATTCCTCCAGAGAATGAGTCTAAATTTACAGTTACAATCTGTGACCACTAAGTGGCACTGCAGGCAAGACTTTAACCCAGCCAGTAAAGGGCCAAAATGGACAAGTGAGACAATACAAGGACTGTTAATAGTGAATAGGTAAAGCAATCCCATCATTTCAGCCAATTGAAGGAATACCATTCATTGGAGCAGAACCCCTTCATAATTCAACAATACATCTTCACGACTTTTCACTCACCTGGCTGCCCTCTTGCTGTGTCTGTTCCAACTGTGAAACAGTTTCTTGTCTTGCTTGCTCTGAACCTGTACAAGTCACAGAAAACAATACAATACACATGCTGATGATTTTCTGGATTCTAGCCAGGAATACAATATAAAAACATTTATGGTCATACCTGACTCTTCGTCTTCATCCTCCCCCTCATCCTCCTCCTCTTCTTCTTCACTGTCAGAATACAGGGCAGCATCCCCAGCACCCTTCAGGCTCTGCTGGGCATTAGCCTGAAGCAGTTTCTTAAGCTTCCTCTCATACAGGGCCCTGGTGGAGGCTAGGGCAGACAAACAGTCCTCAAACTACTGCAGCTAGTTTTCTAGAGACTACTAAAGCTAATGATTTCAAATGGCAACATAGGGGAAACAGACCTATTATCCAGACAGGATATTAGGCTTAGGACTGCACATTTAATAAAATAAAAAAATAAAAAATTTAAAAAAATAGTGAAAACAGAATTTCCTGAATCTCAAGAGGCTACATTTTGTTCTTTATCTTGGGAGGGTGTTTCAGATACGTGATTGCTGTGCAGAATGCCTGACCTATAAATGAAGCTGTGTATTGCAGTGGTACAATTTTCTACAGGATAGTTTTTGGCAAGTATTGTTCTTTTTAGGTGTATCAATGTCTCTGTCAAACCGACAAAAGTAAAAGACAGTATATGCTAAGCAACCTCACCAACAATGGGTCCAGCTTTAACACCATGTTTGAACAGTGTGGCCTTGAGCTCATCATCAGTCAGTCCACTAAGGGCCAGCATCTCTGGATCCTCCTCCTTGTCCTTTTCCTGGCAGAACAGAAATGGCCCACATACCGCAATACAGAAAATGATAATGGCCTACATTATAAAGGAACATCACAAACAAAAGATGTTAGATTGTGGCTTGAGAGCTATAAAACAAATACAACTGAAGCCTCTGCACAAGGATCTGCTTACAAAACTGTTCAGCTTCCACCTAATCTATCACTGTCAATTGCTTTTTAATACCCATTTTGATACTTAATGAACAACTTGAAGAAAAATGCTCATGGAGGGGAAAGCTAGATATGCTCTTGCAGCCTATTCTCATTTCAAAATTCAGTCACGATCAAACGGTATCATTAATTTTGTAGTGGGAACTATGCCAAGCCAAACTAAACGCAATCTGCCAAAACAGACGGTCTTTTTTCCAGCCCATAACACAACACAGAAATAGCTTTAGACTTGAAGGGTTAGTAGAGCTCCTCCTCTTGACACAGATAAATGAATGTGACAGGTGTAAGAGGCAGGCAACCCCTCACTAGAGACGTCTGCATGTAAATCTATACCATCTATACGGCAGGTGGCTCAGTGGCCAATGGCACTGCGAAAGCGAGTTGAGGGACTGCTTGGTTCAACCCAACTTCACAGCTGCTGACCTTGCAGGGTATCAGCTCAAAATTACAGCAGCTGCAAAGGTTATCGCCGTGGATTGTGCGTTTAGTTAGTGTCATTGAAGACAACACGGTTAGCAGCCATTTCTTCAACGGGTAAAATGTTTTCTAAGGACAAATGAAATCGTTTGAGTCTTTTTTCGCTTAACCCTACTTTGGTGGTGATTTCTCTGGGCATGATTGTTTTGGTCTGCGACAGATTTAAAATAACACCCATGGTGTGCTAGACTGGACATTATCACCTTGAGAGGCGTTGCATAATGCAAGGCACACTCAAGAGCAAAACACATCTAAAACTCGACCCTGGTTCTCCAAAAGAAAAAACACCATGCTGCAAAAACACCAGAAGTTTGGCAAATCAACTCACAGCGACATCTTGTACTTCATCCTCCTCGTCGCTAGAGAAATCCGCTGCTTTTTTCTGATAAATATGTTTCAAATACAACTCCACATAAACTTCCTTCTTGCTCTCCGCACGTGGCAGCGAGACGTTGTGCGCGATCAAGTCCGACCTCAGTCTCGACTTGGAGAACTGAGTGGGATCCTCCACGAACACCGGCATGTCACAGTGATGAGACCGAAAATTAAAACGTAACCTTTAGTGCTCAGGTATTCTTACATTGGTAGAAAAACGTCTTTGGAGTTAGATGCGCCGGCAGAGTAACTCTCAGAGAATCTCCTCGCCTGGTTTGGGACCCAAGCTGACTGAACTGGGAACAGCTGCAGCCGCCGACTTGATTGACAGCCAAGCACACAGCCGAGAGCAGCGTGTCTGAAAGTTTCATTACAATTTCATTGAAAATGTTAAAAAATAAAAAAAATAAAAAAATCAAAGCCAGTTATAATGAAATACAAAACTAGTTGCGCAACTGAAATAACGTAGAATTTAAAACTGTGGAGGCATGCTAGCCAGGTTTCTTAGGTTAACGTTAGCCAACTAGTCTCTCGGGTTTAACGTACTCAATAAAATAACGTGCAGTTGAATTTTAATTTACAACTCAAAATGTACACATAAGCTAGCAGGCATTTTCCTAAACCAAGCTAGTGTCAAAGGGAAGATTGTATACCGTGAACTTACAGGTTTAGCCTAGGCTGTGGTCGCTGTTGGTGTTGTGCAGTCTCTGGTGACCAGCGGTACTGCATTTTGACTGGAACTGCACCACCTAGTGGATCATGCACGACACGCCGTGAAATATGTACCCCTAATGCAGTGGTCCTCAAATCCGGGCCTCGGGGTCCAGAGTACTGCTAGTTTTCTATTCTGCCAGGTAGTTTCCAGTCTAGCTGTCTAATCAGGGATTGATTAAGACCTGGGATGCCAGGTGAATGCAATTAACTTCCTGGTAGGAGAGAGAACCAGCAGCACTCTGGACCCCAAGGCCCGGATTTGAGGAACTCTGCTCTTCCATAACAGTGATTCTCAGCCCTGGTCCTGCAGTGCCATAGCCCTGCTGGTTTTCTGTCCTACCAGGTCGTTAATTGCTTTCACCTGGCATACCAGGTGTAAACCAGTCCCCGATGAGACTGCTGGGGTGAAAACCAGCAGGCTGTGGTACTGCAGGACCAGGACTGATGACCACTGATTTAGAAAATGAATCACTCAGTAGTTTAAAAAAGAAACTGGCCTACCTTCCGGTCTGCAAAAGTAGGCATTAAACCTCAAACATGCGTTCCCGTCTTGTTGTTTTTCTCCAGGCACAGACCACATAGCTGGGACCTTCACAACTGATCTGGTACAGACCTGAAACAAAATTGTTCTTCTCATAAACTGCCAAAACAGAAACGTAAATTCTATCAATGGATGTTGTCAATTCTTCTGCCGGGTTTAATTTGGTGTCTAATTAAAATCTAAACATATTTGCAAGAGAAAGCCATATCATGGAACATTTCCATTATTGCAAACATAGTGAGAACAGACTCTGGTCTGCATCTTTTTAACTGCCACACATTGCAATCATGTTTTTGGAAACCAGAAAGAAGGACAGAAGGTAAAAAGGGCACACTTGTTTAAAGCTGCACAAGGCAATTTAGCACATTGGTGGCCCCAAATGGCAGTGAGAGGTAGTTTTGAGAATTGATTAGCCTACCAAGAAATCACGTAACATTAAGTGAACTGCACTAAATGTATTCAAAGAGGCGGGGGTGGGGATGGAGGTGGTGAAGAAAATATTGTGGCAGCAAATTAAGTCATTGGTGAGTCCAGCTTCCTTGCTGCTGTTCAGGGGCAAGTCTTTTTTATTGTGGTCATACCTGACGCCAGAATTGAATTTGAAAATTTGCTTCCTAATTTAGGCTGACAAGACAGGTATATATTTACATAAACATCTTGTTCTAGTGCAGCTTTAAGGATGCCTGGTATGATCCTGCTCACATGATGGGCGGATGTCACCACAGGCGGGCTGTACTGCTGTTATCAAGTGCATAAATAGCTATCAGCAGTGGTAAAACAAACCCGCCTGTAAACATGACAGAGTGGGAAGAGGAGCTCACTGCCGCTGAATGTATTTGAATTTAGCTTGCCAAAGTTAATCTATATAGATAGCATATAACTTTACCCATTCTAACAATTCATACCTAATTTTCATGTTGTGCTCCCCAATAAAACAGCAATTACGAATACATGGATTTCTTATGAGCTCTTTTGGAAAATAAACATCTTAACAACTAAAGTCGTGAGGAAATGTAGACCTACATGGACTTTGTATGTTTGGTTTGATACATTTGACCAATGAATTGCAGAGTGCTGATTAGTCAGATTGTTTGTCCTTGGCCATGTTTTAATTGTTGGCCAGTTTTTGCCACTGATTCATAGTAGGCAGGTCAGGAACCTGCTGTCTGGAGGGCCGTTTTAAATGGAACGAGCAATCACATCACCATTAAAATGAGTGAAACATTTTGTTGGTCTCTGCAGGTCTTCAGCAATGTTGTACTTTCATGTTTGTTTGTTTTTTAAAAGATTATTTGTTGGCGTTTTTGCCTTTATTTGATAGTAGCAGTAGAGAGAGACAGGAAAAATTGGGTGAGAGAGGAGGAATGACATGCGACAAAGGTCCTGGGCCGAAGTCGAACCCAGGTCTTTATGTGGTATGCACCTTAGACCACTGAGCCACCAGGATGCCCCAGAACGTTCATGTTTTTAAACCTATACATCTTGGCTCAGCATTAAGACATTAAGAAATTCAACTGAAAAGGTTTATTGATACTTTCAAAAGTCTTAATAAAGTGGTAGGAGTATTGACTCAGTCACATTCGCTTTCAGTTCAGAGTCAGAACATATTCATTAGAGGGTATTAGGTTTTCAGGGGCAGAATGTTGAATGCTTTTGAAACTACTCATGTCAGGGAACAGGTGGGCATGCCGAAGGTTCGAATTCTGCCAGGGACCTTTGTTGCATGTCTTCATTTTGTCTCCCATCTTTCCTCTTCCTCTCTACTATAAACGGTTGAAGCAAAAATCCCCAAATAATGTTTAAAGGGTCTACTAGCCTACTACATCAAGCCTGCAAACATGAACATTTTCAGCTAATCTCTTTGTTGAATTGAGTGTAAGAATTCACCTCTCTGATTTCTGAACACTGAACAAACTGTTAAAAGAGTGACGGCGACTGCTGTCTTGCCATTGAGCACTGCTACAGGGCAGTATACAATCTTTTCTTGAATCTGGATGCCAGCTCACTTTCGGTTAATAAGAACCATGCTGAACCGCATCGGTCACTGGAAGTAAGCAAGTGAACAAAACAAACAAGATGAATCACAAGATTCCTCTTTTCTATTGAACCAATTGGAATGAGCTGAATCCAAAACAATCTTTGTACCACCACGACATGGCAGCTAGGTTATGAGGAGGATCAGCATGATGTGTCAAAGTAGCGTCGGTTGGAAATGCAGGGGGCAAAGACCATTTTTGATATACTGAATTTTCACATACCACTTCCGATAATGTACAAATACCTTTTGTCACTTCTGACTGTGAATACGGCTAATGCTTTACTATTCCAACTGTGGCAACAACATGCTTTTAGTGCTCCAGTCTTCACATTTTGCTGCCATTGTTTACTGTAATTAAATTTCACTTGCTCTTTAACCACTGAAATGCCAGCTGGCTGGTAGAGAGGGAAAGCAGGCTGTCTCAGTTGGTGCATGTCATGGGTTTGGCGCCAAACTCTCAGGGGTGACAGAAAGTAACTAATTATCACTTTGAGTGAATGACATTACCCCTTTGTTTTCTCTTTTATTTTCCCTCAGCTTGTGGGTGTGACTTTTTTTTTGTATCATTGCCACTGCTATTTATTTAGCAGCAAGCAGCCAAAGCAAAACAGAAATAACAGCAATGCATTGCTGCAAAGTATCATAATTTTGCCCACAACTCAATAAGGTTTTAGTAATATCAGTATGTACAATTTTAGCATTTTGTAATTACAAATTCTAATACTAACCAGAATATTTTTTTAATGTCACAATATGAACATAGCCTACTGAAAGTTAGGTGAGACAGGTTCATCAGGGTTGAGTTTCTTTACATAGGCCACTACAGATAGCCAGGCTGAACACATTAAAAATGCCACTGAATTTACAATGTAGGTTATCAAAAATACCAAATGATGATGTTTGGATTCTGTTGTTAACTGATATAGTGGACTAGGGGGAAATAACATCTGCAACACAGTGCAGCCTTGGTCGAGTGTCCACTGTGTACCCAATGGCTTTAAACCCTACATGAAATGTTAGAAAGAACTCACATAGGAATAGAAAGCCATAGGACACAGCTGTGGTGGTAATCGGTAACACACTGATTAAAAATGTTTCTTTTGTTTGTTAGACAATAATGTGTAATCAGCAAGTCAGACGCAGTTTGAGAAATCGTGCTATTAATGCTGAAAGCTTAAAAATGAGCTCAATAAGAGAAATAAGAGGGGCAGGTTGCAGACAGCATTCAGGATTTAAAACTCACAGCTACATGAATAATTAACCAAAGGAGCTGGAAGTATTCATCTGGGGCCTGAAGGGAATGAAATGATACTATCATGTGATTCTTCAGAGATTGAGAATTGTATTTTTGACAACACAAACTCAAATGTAATGACCCCTACTCAGCATTTGAATCTAAAAGATATATCCTGCAAGCCGTTCAATTCCAAGGGGGTTTAAAGAAAAATACTGCTTAACTATGCAGCTTTAAATCAATGTCTTCAGGCGAAAGGTACAGCATTAATCAAAGGGATTTTGTAACTGAATTCAAAACAGATTACGTAAACTCTATCTTGTGTATTCTGTGGCAGCCCTCTCGATGCCTTTCTTAAGCACAAAGGACATCATTACCTCAGCCTTTTAATTCACAGCTTCCACAGCCTTATTAATACACAGAGAACGTATTAGATTGTTTCAGTGCAGATAGATATCAAGTTAGTATTTATGAACTTCGAAATCTAGATTGTCTTTGGTCATATGATCTACCATTCAAGATTATTATATTTCCCTACAGTGACCCTGGCCCCCTTCAATCAAAGCTGTCAGGCTGATCAAACAGAACATCATTCATGCACAGAAATATTGATTGAAAGAGGATTTCAGTAGTATCCCTGGTGATTTTCATTGTGATAAGTTAGTTCATTCACACTCCCATGTAACTTTAACTTGAAAAAAGTCAAATAAAAATAGTCCCTTGACTTTCCCCAGAATCATTTCTATGTTTTGCACTGAAAAACCAAACTTAGTTACCACAAGTTAAAACACTAGACTGTTCAAAGTGTTTTTGGGTGGTTTTCAACTGCAAGTTTTTCAAGGTTTCAAGGTTTTCAAGATGCAGCACTATAGCTTTGCAGGCCAAATCTACTCACCCAGATGTCTACTCAGAAAACAGTAGCCTTTATAAAAACATGAAAAAGGTTTGTGGACAGAGGGGAAACGGGCTACTATGGAGGACAGAGGAGGCATTTGTTGACATTGTATCGAGTGCAAAGCTGAGGTATTTGAGGCACAGAGGGGCCAGGTATTTGTCAGTCAGTGTTTCTTGTGCTTTTGCTGTCTCCAACTCAAACAACAAAAGCCCCATTCAGACAGCCTTCTTTTTTCTCTGAACAAGCACACAAAGCTTCCTGTACTAGGCTGCAACTGTCCACTATTGAGAACCACTTCTAGTCGTCTTTTCATGCACCTGTTTCAAGTTGTTCTGACAATACAAGTATCAAAAGTTTTAGAGTAAAGAACAACCTTGTTTAGCTATTTGTGTATATTTTTTATATCTTTTCCCTTAGCTTTGCTTTATTTATCTTTACTTCTTTAATCAATCACAACTGCCTATCCTAACAGAAAGAGATGCAGATAGATGTTAACACTAAGAAGCCCAGCATGTGATTTAGAGGTTATCACACTAACTAACCATGTGTATAACCTGTATAACCATCAAACTGGTTATACACTGAACGAACTCTCTGGCCTCACATATGGTGAATATTCATGTGGACTCAGAAAGTGCAGACTATGGATGAGAGCAGTATACTGAGTGAAGTAGAAGGGTGTTTACTCAAACACCCTAATAGGCTCTTTTCACTAGACACCATAGTCAGCCCCAGGTTGGCAAGCCCACTGCCACAGAGCTCCAGGGAGCCTGTGCTCATGCATGTCTCAGCATAAATTAGTAAAGCCCCTGTGTCAGACTCTGTCCAGACAAGAAGGTGAATCTCAGCCACAGGGAGGATTAGCTTTAATCCCAAACATCGTACGTGGTCCCTGTCTGCTGGCAGCCAATTTGAGCAATTGTCACTGGCCAGATGTTTTCATGGCTTTGAAATATGGCCATGTTTAGTGTTTTCAAATATGAGTCCTTTGATTCTGACAGGTGACCAGTGTAGCAGATTTCTCTGAGATAGCATGAGTGCAAAGGGACTGAATCTGTAGGGCCCCTTTCACTATAACAATGCAGCAAATGACTAACATCCCACTACTTGACATTCAAACACTGGGGTTGATCAGAACATTTTTACAAAGGCTGTTACATCCTCCTTCTCAAGATGAAGGGGTGGTGCCTAATTTAATTTCTTATCCTATGCAATACTTCCTATTCATTCATTAAACATGCACCTAACCACCTACCACTGTCAGCGTAGACAACACACTGGAACACTGCATACAACACATGATAGCCCCAGACCAGTAGTGAAGCCCCATATCCTCTCTGTCAGTCTTGATGAAAACAAACAGCTATTTTTGACGAGTACACTTGATACTTTTGAAATTAATGGTGGCAAAGATTTAGTGAAGGATGGATTCCATAAATCTGACACTTACCTCCGTCTCCCCCTCCTGCGTCCCTCGCTGGAACGAGTATGGCATCCCCTCAGCCTAATACTGTATAGAGAGACAATGGGTAGTGGGGGGGAGGAGTTACTATGTGAGCAGGAGGGAGAGTGGTGAAACAGTGGGAGTAAAAGCAGAATGAAAACTGAGAGAGAGACGGGGAGAAAGGGAGCTCTGGGAGATCACTGGCTCACAATGCTCTCAAACCACGAATCTGACGAAACGTTACTTGAATGGCAATTCTAGAAACCCCCAGATGCGATGTCAGAGAAAACAGCAACCAAAAATCCCTCTTCACATGGGAAATGTAAGGAAAAACAAGAGCGGAGAGAGAGAATGGGTCCTGGTTTTAAACAAGTCCCTTTCTTTGGCTTTCTTTGAATGAGTTCTTAAGATTCCAAGTTGGCAGAGTGCCCATGGGTCCTGGATGGAAAGGATAAAAGAGGGGGTGAAATAGGGGGGCTGTCTATTGTGTTTGTTCCCTTCCTTTCAGACCTGGCACTCTAGTTGATCTTTGCAGCCAGTTGCTGAAAATTCTAGTTACTTATTCCTCGGTTGTAAATAGGACCGTAGATTTTCATAATTTCCCATTGATTGCATGTTCATGTTATCTCTCAGCGATGACATTAGCTTGACATTAATTGTTGTCCTCCTGCACTTATTGACAATTTGGGAGGAGGATGTATGGGAGAAACCCAGGAAAACCAATATATAAAGAAGGAATCAATGCTGGAAGATCCTGGTATCCTCAGAGAGTCTCTTTTGCAGAAGTCTTTGTTTAGGCCTCCTTTCTCCTTTCTTTGTACTCATAACAGTCCATCACTAGCAGGAGAAGAATGCTGTTTGCCTG
>CABFOQ010054461.1:0-22544 GCA_900660455.1 Gephyroberyx darwinii
TGAGCATCTATTTGGGGGTCCTTGCCGTGACAAAGTTTGGGAACCCCTGCTTTCACAGACTCCTTTGATTAAACTGCTTGCAGTATGGCAGCTCATAGTAATTACTCTGTAGCACGTGGCTCTCCCTGGAGATGGACACCCAAGGGTTCATTTTTAATTAGTCTAGATGCATGAGAGAAGAAAATCCATCTGACATCTATCTATCTATCTATCTATCTATCTATCTATATAACTGACTGCTGTTTTGTGTTTTAGAATTGAAATGTCTCAGCTTTCCTCTGTGACTTTTCCTACACAACCTTTCTGTACAAACCAGTGTGTTGTTAGATTTTAGAAATTGAAATAGTGGGTATAATCATTTTTCCCCCCTTCAATTGATGACTTGTTCGGCCTCCTCTTAGACCCTCCAAAATTTAGTGTTAAGAAATTTTGTTGTGAAGCAAACTCTTAGGTAATATTAAGAACATTCAGAAATGTGGGAGTATTTTTTTTATAAGTCTACATCAGAATTTGGTCATGGTGTGTGTTATGATTTTGTTCTGTTTTGTGAACTTCATAGCCTAGTGGGGAATGGGGCCAAAAAAGGGTGAATCACCCACCTTGTAATTAAAGCACAAATATAAAGTATAAGTTGCAAATTGGATAGATTTTAAATATAGTAGACCTTGGACCATCTTTATCCCTATTGGGACATAGGGCTGCTTGGAAAAGTCATGGAATGAAAAAAAAAAGTTATGGAAATTGGAAATTGGAAAGTGCTGGGTAAAGAAATAAAAGCAACTGAGAAAAAGGAGGTGAGTTTCCTTAAGTAAGTAAGTAGAGGAGGGGGAAGAGGGAAAGGTGAAGGGGGAGAGGAAGGTAACAGAGAGAGTCCTAAGGTCTGTCTTGAAGAGTTATTCACTTAAGAATTTTGTTTAAAATGAGAAAACCATAGAAAGCTATTGCTGCCATGAAAATATAACCTACTGTCGAAAACAGAATTAGGTTATTAATATTTTAAGACGAGGTGTCGCTATTGCACCAAAAATGAGATTCTTTGGGGCTTCAACCATGGAAATAGGCTTAGAGGAGACATCAAAATAGTTCTTACTGTATCAGTTTTTATCTTTTTCATTGTTTTCATTATATATATATAAAATAATACAGACCTATATTAATTTCATCAAAAGCTTATTTCATATTACTCTACTGCCAAAAGATGCGCCTACCGATCGCTTTCAGTGTTATTGGACGTCATCTTTGTTGCAACAGCGCCCCCTTGTGTCACACTAAGGTAGTTACAGTTCAGCCAACAGTACATCACACTGCTGCCTAATGCGTCATGTACAATTCACACGGTGTTTCTTGTATTAAGTTAACAATTTGCACTTCCTATTTTTTTATATTTGTGTTTTTGAAATGTCTGTAGGCCTGCAAAGGGGCGGGGTTATGTTAGACATGCCCGTACTCATCAGCGTGTATTTGTGGTATTTTCACCCTCCCCTTTTGGCAGTCACATGAGCAGTTTCTGTTCTCCCGTGACATCTTTTGAACAAATAATAAGGGAACAAGGCGTGCCATGTCTGCGTGTGTCACTGGACTGGATACAGCATCCAACTTGCCAGAACAGTTCAGTGCCCCCGTCCAGTGGCTCGTATTTACATTTGAATGCACGTTGCGCATCTCACTCGGGACGTCTTTTCTCGGATTTCCCGGTATACAGCTGTGTCATCAAATCACGCAAAAACAATCTGACGAGTCTCATTATTGGAGTTTTTTGTCAAGCGGAAGTGCATGAACCTGACTCTCCGAGGTAAGTTTATGTATGGTTGTCTCAGTGGCCAGCAGGGATACGAGCCTTAAACATGCATGATATTTGAATTGACAGTTTTAAAACCGTGCGTTCGTTTGTCACTACCGGGCGAGCCGGCGGCGCGGTATGAACGTTAACTATGTCGAGGAAAATCACTTCCTGGCCGAGCCAGATGGGCCGCTAAGAAGTCCAAACACAAACAACGACATTTACCCGTGATGGAAAATTGAGCCGATGATGACAACAGCATATTCGCATTTTGCAGTCTTTTTTTTTGCTTCGGGTGCAAAGTTTTTATTTCGCACAGTTTGTTCCACCCTTCCTGTACGGAAAGGTGACGGAGAGAAGTATAATTATTAAAGTAACTGAGTGGTTTATAAAGTGGGGTCCCTTTTAGGTGCACCCAGTCGGTCTGCATCAAAATGAGGACTTGTTGGCACAGTGAATGATGCTGGAGAATGACTATCCTGATTACTGTGTTCACTCTCAACAACAACAGCAAGATGTCATCTGGAGGTCAGCATCTGAACAAACGCAGGGCTGTTGACCACTACATACAGTCTGGTGTCCTTGACGTGGGAAAGTTTAACTCCCATGTGGAAGAAGAGCCACTACAAGCCCATTTCACTTTTTGAGGGGGTTGATGTTCCATCATGTAATTTTCCCCAAACTTGTTAGTGTTCATATTTGGCAAGTAGCATACAGGGTAGCTAACAAAAATGGTTTTAAAGGCTTTCGGACAGCTAGCAGTAACACTGGTGGGTGGAAACATCTCACACTCACTAGAAAACTACAGATAACTCAACCACAATAAAGGAAAACATGAGTAAACAACAGCTAATAATTCTGTTGAAAGCAGGTACTTCTACAAGTGTGGTCCCTAAGATATTTCAACTGTTAATGTCCCATCATGCTAAGGGCCACATATAAAAAAATATGCTGCAGTTCCAGTCTCTGGATATTGTGGCTGAATGATCTCACTGACAGAGAGAGTACTGAATGTTGTGGCGAGTTTGGCAGGAGCCTCACTGATGAAGGCTGCCTAACCTGAGGAAGAGTGGCTGAGATGTTGGCATGGAAGTCCGAGGCAAAGGCATCATCAGCGAGGGGCAACTGTGGTGCATTTGCCCCTCGACTGCCATGACTGTGCTTTGGTTTGAGATGTGCAAGGAGCAAAAAAAAGGCAAGCAGCTCTGAATCAGCTGACTGCAAATGTCAAACTAAGGTGTGAGCGGGCAGTTTCATCAAGAGCAGCAACTCGTGAAATTCAGGGATCCCGTGGCAGGGTTGCAGTTCATAAGCCACTTGTTACACCCCCAAAAATGTCGTTTTGCCAGGGAGGCGGTGCAAAGAAGGCAGGCAATCTGTTGCGTAGTGGGGAAAAAAAATCACATGAGTCAGATGAGTCATCCTTCGCCCTGGTCTCAACAAGCGTACGGGTGTACCTGTGTGCTCTCCAAAAGGTCTAGAGGCTGGAGCGCTGGTGAACTTGTTGGGTTACTTTTGCATACTTGCTTTGCCAGTTTTTTTTGTGCCAGTTTTGTGCATAAGCTTTGCGTAGAATGGCTTCACAGTCTTTCAGGAAGCTGTTGTAGCTTTGTGCAGTGATAGTGAATTTTTATTTTCCTTGTCAAAATACCCCAAAATGTTGTGATCTCCCCTGACGTCTGGGCTTCATTGACCTCAAACATCAAAAATCGGCTAGTCAGTGTTGTCAACTTCCTGATATGATCTGTTTGATTACACATTGATCAAAACTACACTGCTTGTCTATGGGAAGCCCGTAACCTTAATTCATTCTAATGCAACATTTTGATCAGAGTCCACACAAGTATGCACGAGTATGTGGATTATTATTGTTGTTATTGTTATAGAGTTTTAGTCTTCCATGGTCCTCATGCTGTTTCAGAGGCTTTCCCACCCAGCTGAGAGTAAAGTTCTGGGGGAAACACTGAATACTCACATTTTTTTGGCATGAAAATAGTCAAATTTAAAGATGTTGAATATCAACACAAAATATCAGTTTTGAGTCTTCAAATTTCAGTCGAACTCTACTTTGTTGTTGTTGTTGGTGAGAGTCAAAAGGGTTTTATCCTGCAGGCAAACAAGTTGGAGAGCTTCATGTGTGTTGTGGTGAAGAATCACTATTGAGGAACCTCTTGAATTAGGTAGTTGTCTCTCTTTTGTCCCTGCTGATGCCCCAGACAGTGTCACCTCGGCTTAAGAGGGCTCTTACTGCAGCGTCCCGGTAGCTCATTGGCTATGACACATACCATGTATCTGTGAAGTCATGGGTTCAGATCTAGCCTGGGACCTGTGAAAAGGAACTTGTGGTTTGTTGAATAATTTTGAATGCACAGTTCAAGCGGCACTGGAAAGGTTTGTAATCTAACACATTCACATTCAGCAACAACTTCAACAGTCCTGCAGCTGCGGAGAGCCGAGAACTACCTTGATAAACCTACATGAGAAATCTCTACTGCTCAAAAAGCACATTTTTGGAAGGGTATAAACCCTAACCTGCATACATGCATGTGCATGTACATGTGCTGCTTGTACATGTGCTTACATTTGATTTGAAACAGAGATAAATACATTAAGGGAACCAAAGTTGCACAACTTCTCAAACAAAACCTGACATCTTGAACCAAGACTAGGAAGTTCATACTAAAAGTGACAGCGTGGTTAATGCACCATCTCACTGTGTCTGTAAATGAGGGGATAAACCTTTAACATGAAAGCGCATCGGGCACAATGCTTGCCTGAGTGTGGACTTTATGCAGGACAAATCACATCCTTGACCACACACCCTTCTTATGCACAGGACAAAAGAGTCCTGTGCATAGAGATGAATTTACCTCCCAGGTTTCATGACAGAAAGAAAGCTGTTTTCCACACAAAGCCAACAGAGTCCAATTAAAATGACAGAGGCAATAAAATCCAATTTCCCCCTGTACTAAGCAAACAGTGTCACATACAGCTAGGTAATTAACAATTTTCTTCCGAGTAGCAGCAAACAAGCATGTTCGATTTTTGTCACACTGCAGTAGATTATATCCCGCAGTAATGTTCTGTTCTCTTGTGAAACCTCTTGATTTTGTTTTTCACAGGGCAAATACAGTAATCCTAAGAGGCTCTCCTGGCCGAACATGTCAAACGAACGCACACCCCTGCTCACCCCAGGGGTTTGTGGGCTGACGGTATGCGGCGGCGCAGAGTCAGACACCCCCGAATCCAGCTCCGGGACCGGGACCGGGACGCCGAAAGAGCCTCGAAAACTGAACACCTTTTTTGGGGTGATGGTGCCTACCATCCTCTCAATGTTCAGCATTGTGCTCTTTCTGAGAACTGGTGAGTGATGAATGTTTGACTTATTACAGGGATTTGAGAGATTTATTATGGGGATTTGAGAAACTGCAAGGTATATCTGATTGTATCACTGACGAAAGTGGAAGTTTGTACATACCTGCACTTAAAATGGAATAGAGTAAGTTGTGTTGCTGTGACTAATGTCCATCATCTCCTTTTGTAGGGTTTGTAGTTGGTCATGCTGGACTCTTACAGGGACTTTTAATGCTGGGTGTAGCCTACACCATTATCTCTCTTACAATACTATCCATCTGTGCGATTTCAACCAATGGGGCCATACAAGGAGGCGGAGCCTACTGTATCCTTACAGACCAAATTGTTTTCCTGCGTTAACTGATCTAGCACACACATCTAACCGTCTCCATTGAACCACAACCCTTGACGAAACTTGAACAGTCATGATAAGTCGGTCACTGGGCCCAGAGTTCGGAGGAAGCATCGGACTAATGTTCTTCCTGGCCAAGGTGTGTGCCTGTGGAGTGTATGTTCTCGGTCTGGTGGAGGCCATACTCGACGTGTTTGGTAGGGATCCTGGTAAGTCTTGAAACAGTTCAGTCCAATCTTCTCTTCTCTTAGCTATTTTTAGTCATTTACTGACTGAATGACTAACTACATGTGGTATGCAGCCATGTTAGTTCCTACTTATACCCAATCATTTGTGTTGTGTTTTACTTTTAGACTCATCTGTGTCAGAGGGCGTACGGGTGCTTCCTCAGAATTACTGGTACAGCGTGTTGTACGCTTCCATCGTCCTGCTGCTCTGTCTAGTGGTGTGTCTGGTGGGGGCCCACATCTACGCCCGCACCGCCTTTGTCATCCTGCTGGTGGTCACCGCATCTTTGCTGTCCATTTTTATCAGTCCTCTGGCAGTCAAGCCCCGCGACTTCCTCATCACCCACCAGGGCCCTGGCAACCAGACCTACCATCACAACGTCAGCTACACGGGCTTCAATGCTACGACGCTGAGGAACAACCTGGGCTGTGAGTGTCTAAATGAAGCGAAGCGAGTCTGTTTATACATTTAGCACCGTCTAATAAAGCTTCAATGTTCTTCCTCATTTTTATCAGCTGGGTACACCCTGGACTACAGCACCAACTCCATCATGTCATTTGCCACTGTGTTTGCTGTCATGTTCACCAGCTGCACTGGAATCATGGCTGGAGCCAACATGTCAGGTTAAAGCTTGTTGTCTCAATGTTACTTGTGATACTACTACTTTACAATGATACAGGTGTCATTATTGTTTGCAAGGCCTATAGTTCTTCTTCAAATCATGTGCTTGCTAGCATAATGGATAATATCAATCAAGCTAATTCAGTAAAATTTCAATTTCTAGTCCTGAATTAAAACCATCACATTTCTATAAATCGTGCACACAAAGCGTGTACACACACACACACACTCACACTGATGTTTTCTTATTGCATCTGTCTCTGAAGGGGAGCTGATGACCCCCAGTGTTTCCATCCCTAAAGGCACCATCATTGCAGTCTGTTACACCTTCACAGTCTATGTCCTCCTCTTCTTCCTGGTCAGCGCCACCTGTGAAAGGTCTGAAAGACTGATGATGGTGTTGTCTAAATAAAGTTGTTAATTTAAAAATTCTTTTTTGCAATTAAGACACAACTGTGTAGTTATATATTTCTTTTGCTTAAGGGCCCTTTTGATTCAGGATTATGGGTTCTTCCAACGAATAAACATCTGGCCACCATTCGTCACCATCGGGATATACTGCGCCTCCCTGTCAGCTGCCATGAGCTCTATGATCGGGGCATCCCGTATCCTCCATGCTCTCGCACTGGACCAACTCTTTGGTAAGGACTGATCTTGCCACTCACTATACCTGCTAGAGAAGGTCTCTCTTTGCGTGATGAGCAATGTCCCAAGGGATGCTTTTTGTTTGTTTCCCTCACAGGTCTGCCATTAGCTCCTGCTGCCATCAAATCAAACTCTGGTAATCCGTGGGTGGCAGTGTTATACACGTGGGGTTTGGCACAGGTGAGGGGAACTGCTGAGACTTGCAGCCATGTATTGTCAGTACGTGCAGCATTACAACCAGTGTGATAATCTGTGTTTTTGGTATGTTGTGTTACAGTGTGTAGTGTTTGCAGGTCAGCTCAATGCCATAGCTGGTTTGGTTACTGTTTTCTACTTGCTCGCCTATGCTGCGGTTGACCTGGCCTGTTTGGCTCTTGAGTGGGCATCGGCACCAAATTTCAGGTAATCAGAGGTCAACTACTATCAAAGGGGCAATGAGTCATTTTAAAAAAAAAAAATTAGGCTTTCATAGCTGAAATGTCATGTGACGGCAGTATCTTGCTCATAGCTCGTAATCCTCCACTATGAAGCAGTTGAAAATGAGTGCTGGAAAGTGAGTTTTGAAAGCCAGAGATCCCAGCACCTGGTGAAGTAAGCGTTAATAAACAACCCTAGCAGTCCATGTTATGTTGTGGAACAGTAAAAATCGTACTAATTGCCCCTTTAATTCAATGTCTCTCCGCTTCAGTAGCTGTCAAGTCCTATCACCTTTCTCTCTGTGTCGTGAACAGACCCACCTTCCAAGTCTTCTCCTGGCACACGTGTCTGTTGGGGATTGTGAGCTGCCTGGTGATGATGTTTGTCATTAACCCTGTGTACTCATCGGCCAGTATCGTCCTCCTGTTGCTGCTGCTCCTTTTCCTCCACTACAGAGTGCCCACCAGCAGCTGGGGTTACATCAGCCAGGCCCTCATCTTCCATCAGGTATCTGGACACACTCATACACACACACACACACACACACACAATCAGACTTGCAGTTTAGTTTCTAAACGCTGTTGCTCTCCTTTCTCCCAGGTGCGTAAGTACCTTCTGATGCTGGATGTGAGGAAAGACCACGTGAAGTTCTGGAGGCCACAGGTATTGTTAATGGTGGCCAACCCTCGCTCGTCCTGCCAGCTCATCCTCTTTGTCAACCAGCTGAAGAAGGGAGGGCTGTATGTGTTGGGCCACGTGCAGCTGGGGGATCTGGGTAATGTTCTGGCCATCTCTAGCCAACAGTATTAAATTATGATTCTTATCTTTGAGCCATTATTTATTGTGTTTGCGCTTCCCAAGCTAAACTGCCCCCTGGCACCAGTTATCTCACTTTATACAACAGCTTTGTTTAGTACTGTTTTATTTTTTGTTTCAAAATTCCCAGCTGAAACACCTGGTTTTGAATTAGTGCAGATAACATTTGGTCACCATCATACCAGTGTTGATTGCCTTGTAATTTATTTGAAGGCCACAGAGAATGTTTTTTATTGTATTTGCGGTTGTTACAAGCCAACATGATAACGTTTGCCTTTGGCCTATCCTGCCTCATCTGCAATAGAGTGCAGTAAAATATGATCTGCTTGTAAAAGTAATGGTGACATTTCAGGAACAGTAAAATGGCTAGCTAGCAAGATGGCTATGTCAACAAATACTCTAATACACAGGGAACGTCAGTCTCAGTAAGGCTTGATAACTAGACGGCTACTCTGCTGCCAGGTTGTTGAGGTTACTCCAGGAAAAGTGAAGTGAAGTCTCTCTTACATAAGAATCTCGTGCTTATTATGAGATGAGGTACAGTATTTGTCAGACAGCAGGGGAACAGATTTTGGCTCTCTGCACAGCTAATAAGCCCAAATGAGATGTCTTTTTGCTAAAATGAGGCATGAACATGAACCGGTGGCTTGGCCTCGCCTCGGGCAACGACTACCCCCATGTCCTGCATTTAGGCTGAGATTCAGAGTTGAGTCTGAGCAGTGGGGATTTAATACCAAAAATGCATGTCTGTATTCAGCCCTCATTCCTTCTCATTCCATGAAGTGAGAAATGACTCTTTGTAGTTAAGTGATGCTCCTGATGAGATTCTCCAAGGAAATGGTGCAGGACAGGAAAAGAAAAATCACTGATTGTTCCCACAAGAATTACTTTTTCGTGGCCAAGTTTTTATTGCTTTTTTGGCAGATAGGCAGCACAGTAAAATACATAACAGAAAAATAAATTAAAATTAAAAAAGCCTTATCATACCCTCCATGTTCACTTGACCCCCCCCCACACACACACACTTGTACACCTGTCTATGTACTCTTGTAAAACACAAACATCCTGCAAAAAAGCGAAAAGAAGACTAGGATTCCTAATGTGATGTAACACCAAACTTGTGATGCATTCCTCTCTGTGTGTCTCTATGTGGTTCAGGTGCATACATATAGCTGCTGGATGTGAGAAAAGGCCACATGATGTTCTAGAGACCACAGACACCAAACTGTGTCACCTGATACCAGAAACGCCCTTCATTTTTATTCACTTTGTGGTGTTGCCATTTTCATGTGTTGGTAAAACACAAACATGTGATCAGGACAACATCTGGTAATAACATTCAATCTGCGAGCAAATGAACAGGAAGTTCCTGATCGGAATATTCCAGTGAGATGCTTATCCACTAGAGCTATAAACGTTTTGGTCCCACCCACCCTACCACTTCTGATTGGCCTACTATTACTATCACTATTGACACCACAATGGAAAGCTACAGCTGTAGCCTTTCATTTCCCATCCACTACTACCACTTCTTCTTCGTCACGTTCTATTCCTGCACTGTTCCTGTTTTTTAAGTCAGCCATCTTCGAATCATGTGAAGTACCTGGGCCGTTGTTCATTTTCAATACAATTCCCAAATTCTTGGAAATTATATGATCAGTTCATTATCCATACATATGCAGTGTGATCATTCTGGCTCCTTTTTCTGTGTTTTAGATGCCTTGCCTTCTGATCCAGTCCAGCAGCAGTACAACTTTTGGTTGAGTCTAGTTGATAAGCTGGGGGTGAAGGCCTTTGTCGACCTGACTCTGTCTCCCTCAGTCAGACAGGGAACACAGCATCTGCTGCGCATCACAGGCCTAGGTGAGTACTGATTGTCCTATCATACTGCCATCCTAACTGCCCACAGCTGTGTATTACGCCACTGCTGGAATATGGCAGTGCAGTGAGGACAAAACAATACACCCAGATTCAACAGTTGATGTTGTCATTTCCTACATTTGATGGCTTGTGTGCTCTCCTTTTCTGTTTGTCTCTGCAAGGTGGGATGAAGCCCAACACGCTGGTCTTGGGTTTCTATGACAGCTGTACTCCAGAGGACTACTTCCTACAAGATACTGCATTCTGCGAGTCATCGATGGGAAACGGTAGTGATGGGGAATACAACTTTGGGATTGACCTGCCTTCATTGCAGGCCCATTTCCCTCCTGTCCGGCACGTGGAGAGCCCACGCTGGCTTTCGCCAGAGGAGTACGTGGGAATTATCTCTGATGCCATTAAGATGAACAAGAATGTGTGTCTGGGCCGCTACTTCTTCCAGTTAGAGGGAGAGGGCAAGGACAGCAAGATCGATGGGTCAGAGCGGACCATAGATGTGTGGCCGCTCAATCTCCTGTCGCCAGGCGCCCGAGATTATGTGGATGTGTGCAGCCTCTTCCTTCTCCAGATGGCGTGTGTGCTGAACATGTCCAACAGATGGCGCCATGCTAGAATGAGAATCTTCCTGAACGTAGAGACTGAGTCTAGTGACCAGGGCTGGGTGGTTAATGAAGAGACCTTTCGTGAGTTGCTAAGGAAGCTAAGGATCAGGGCGTCGATAAAAATAGTCCCATGGGACTCTGTGGTGCAACAACACAATCAACCAGAGGAGGAGAGCTCGGCAGAACCGATGCAATCTCTCTCTGAAGACTTCTTGTCTGCGGTGAACTGCCTGCTGACGGAGCACAGCTCCCAAGCTGCCGTTCGCTTCCTGTATTTACCTCGGCCACCTGCTCGGGCCGGCCAGTCACAGCAGTATTTAGCTCAGTTGGAAGCAGTGACCCATAGTTTAGGCCCAACACTCTTGATTCACGGTGTCACCCCAGTTACATGCACTGATCTCTGAGCAAATGAGGTTTTGGCCAATTCCTGTTTTTTATGTTATGCTATCTGATGTTGTACACGCAGAAATGTCTTGTCTGCCTGCTTACATAGGAATAAGCATAATTTCTGGTTATCTGGAAAATTAATACATACAGTACTGAAAAGTATGTATTAAGAATATAGTAGTACCATTACCTAACACCATATCACCTAATACAACTTTTTGCTGTCATTTCACTTAAATTATGGAAAGCAGTCAAGTGCATTTGAAGTACCTGCTATTTCTGTGTTTATTTTGTATTTAAATAGCGTATTCGCTTATTTTCATGTACCTGAGCTGGCTGGGTAATATTAGCAAGAAACAGGGGATGCTAATAATGCTAATAATGTTTTAAGGTGTGATTCATGTCAGTATAACTTCATGTCTGCATTAGCTTTATGTCAGTCTCATTGCACAAGACAGAAAAGAGAACATTTAATTGCGTGTTTCGAGTAATACGGGTTATCAAGGACATTAATAATAGAATCATCTACATGTAGATAGAGGGATGGATGATGGATTTACGTTTCCATTTATGAATGGTATTATGTTCATATAAGTTACCCTTTTTATCTCATCAGTATTTTTCTCTCCTTGTGTCTGCTGGTTTCCTGGACCAAGTGATCCAATGACTTTCTTCCCCCAAGCTGAATTGTTTACTGTTTTTTGTTTTTGCTTTCTGTAAAGTAAGAGGAAAACATTTGCTGTTGAATGTGTACCTCCCTATCTTATATACACCACAAAGGGAATTGTTTCTGTACATTTGAACACCCATTTGGTAGAATGACAACATTTGTATGTATAAGCTTATAAAAGTATTGTATTTTTTGCAGAGCAAGGGATAACTACTTCATTGTGTCAGATAATCTAGCGAGATGTTACACTTATTTAGCATGTGTGAGGATACTGACACTGAAAAAAAAGCTTGTTACCTGAATGGTGGGTTCAGGATTTTAAGAAACTGATCTTATAGATCATTCACCATTTAGAGTCACGAAAACTGTGCTGGTTTGAATCCCTGGACTGACCGGGAAAATCTGAGTAGGGGGATTGAATGACCACTGCAAATGTGCCCTTCCAAATGTGACCAACATTAGAAGTATTTAGTTTTACTGGGCAACTTTCAGGTGGGAATGTTTATAGCTGAAGCAGTGAGAAGACCTGGAGCCCTAGAATCAAGAATCAAGGAGCAAGTTCACAGTATTCCCAGCTGTAAAAGGGGGATTAAGAAGAATAAATGGCGTCAGTCATGGCCCATCAATCCAGCTCCTCTCATCCCCTTTAAAAACAGTGAGTTCCCCCAAAATGTGTCATTTTCAAGACCAAAGCAATTAATTTGCGGGATGTATAAAATATTAAGTGATTGCTTTCCAATCATGCTTTTTCAGCTGATGGCAAACCAGGAAATGGCTTTTAAACAAAACACAAACAGGAAGCTGCTGAAAGTTTATCAAGAAGTCATCTGATTTGTTTTGGGTAGCACTCTTAGTAGCCTCATAGTAGCCTAATGGTTATTACTATAGATATTGTTAACATGCTATTCATTCAGATGACACAGGAGTACATATATGCCAGTTGTATTTATTCATCTCTGTAACTGTTAAATTCTTACCAGAAAACCTATTTATTGAAAAGATTGGATAAATGCAATAAAAACTGAAAACAGATGTCTGCTTTTTCTCTGTAAAACGTGAATAAGATGCAATAGAAGATGGGTTACAGTACATTCCTTAGAGGAATATGTTGGCAACGAAAAAAACAACATGGTGATAACATGGTGAGTTACTGTATGACAGTTAACACAGTATTACAAACATGTAGCTTCAGAACTACACCTACAGCAAGGATAATAATTTTAGAAATCTATGATCTCTAATAGTTCCTATCAGCCTACAGCTGTTCATGTCCATTCACCAACCACCAGCAACCTCTGCTCCATACTAAGTGAACATCACCATCTATGAAGATCTGCAGGCAAATGATACTCCAGTGCTTACTCATCCTTTCCTTGGGACTTTTGTGTCTTCTTACGCAACTTGGATTTTCCGTAGCTATGTATCTTGTTGATTAAGAATGATGAGAAATAAATCCAGTCCGGCAAGAGTGTCTTGAGAGCAAAGTACTGTAGGATGATGAGAGAGAGAGAGAGAGAGAGATAAAGACATTAAGATATTACCACGTGAGAATTTGTAAGTTATAACAATTCCCATCCTTCTGACCTGAAGGGCATGAGAGAGGCAGCCGCAGGTATAACTGGAGTGACCCACAGTGTTCAAGGCCTCGCGGGCAAAGTCTGAAGCATTCTTCACCAGGCAATTGGCTTTCATATTGCGTGTCATGTTGGTAGAGACCATGAAGGGAGTCACACACTGCAGAAAAAAAATAAAAATAATGTAAAACGTTGCATAAGTCTTTTCACTTGAGCTCACTTTAAAGCTCCTGTTGAGGAGTTCAGATACGTACACAACTTTCTATACAAAGTTCAGGATTTAAAAGTTTATTTATAGTGCAAATTAGACATTTGTATTCTACATTGCAATGGTACCATATATGGCTCAAATGTATTGCCTGTATCAAAATTTACAGTGAAAGAGAAAAATGAATGTAAGGCTGATGATATTTCTATAAAGAGAGAGCCTCGGGGTAAAATGATACAAGCAAATAATAAATGTACTCCACTGAAACGGGATGGAGACACAATAATCATGACCACACCAGCTGCTGGACTTGATTTGTGGTTGAAAACCAAAAGGCAGCTGCCTCAATGATTAATAAAGTAAGATACAGCTACTAAAAATGTAAACAATGGGTTTGACTGAACAAATTTACAGCAGTGTGCGTAATGTGCATGCGCCACCGGGCATACATTTTAAGTCATATGTCAGTGGGAGCCCTGCTTCCCTGCTACAAGCCGGTTCCAATTGGGAGTGATGGGAGACAGTGACACCCAAAGTGTGTTTCTAGAGATATTGTGGACCTAATTACCATCCACATCGTGAAGTGCCTACTAAGGGGTAGACATGCATCGTCCTATGTACGACAAAAAGAAAAATCAAATTCATTTAGAATCAGGATGCTGTACATTACCTGAACAGTAATTCCCCTTGACTTGTATTCAGCATGCAGACACTGAGACAGATATATAATAAAAACCTGAAACAAAGATGAAGGAAGGAAATGTGATAAGCGAGCAGACTGGAGCGTGCATGTCATGAGGTTGTGCATGTTATGAAGTTGTGTTTGAATGTATGAAGAGAGCACTTGGACGAGCTAGTACCTTGGTGGCAGAGTAAAGAGACAGCAAAGGCTGTGGCCGGATACCCACCATGGAGGATAAATTAATGATCAGTCCTGTCCCTCTAGGAACAAGAAGGGACAGAGAAATAAATACACACACACACACACACACACACACACACATGTTGAACATGTCGATGTCTGTCATAGTACCTTTGAACCATGCTTGGGAGAACCAGTCTGGACATCTGTATAATAATAATATCATTACCGTCATCATCATCATCATCATCATCATCATAGAAGCAAAGAGATGCATGCAGCTGAGTAAATATATGACATACAGTGCACACAAATACCTTACCTGGGTGACAGAGAGCATGTTACAGTTCATAATCTGAGTCATAGTCTAGAGTCAGAATGAACACACAAGGAAAATAGGATGTGAGTGAAACAATCAACATACCAGTCTGAATCAGTACCAATAGTAACCTGATACGTTGCCATAAGCAAATGCAATTTAAAATGCAATGCACACAGACCACTGATGAAGGTGCATGTTCATCCTACCTGTTCAGGATTTGCTACCTCCAGGAAACGTGCAAAATGTTCAGAAGAGATCATTCCTACGTTGTTAACTGTGTGTGGGTTACAAGGAGACAGATTGGAATATTTGATTGAGTATTGCTAACCTGTGTTAATCGTCATCATTCTTAAAATAATCTTTAATTGATGAATCAATTCATTTTCTCCCTATACTCTTCCCCTCCCATAATGCATTTCATAATGCATCATTCTGACTCAACCAGTCCTTTTCTTTTGCCCTATGATTGATCGTCCTATTATATACCTAGGATTCCAATTTCCAGGCCCTGCAGTCCATCAGCTATAGCAGGGTAGATACCGTGGCCCTCTGTGAAGTCTGTCTGGATGGTATGGGTTTTTCGTCCATATTGAGCCTCTGAAGGAGACAAAACCAAGTATTGTCTCTGTTCTAGACAAATGTATTGAATGAGGAAAGACGAATATCCACAATTATCTTATTATTTCTTTTTACTCACCAATCTCCTTGGCAACCATTTGCAGTTTATCGTTGGATCTGCTTATCAAAACAACATCCAGGCCTCTTCTGGCCAACTGCAAGAGGTCACGCTGCATGGTTAACATCTAAAATAAACCCACTGTCCCCAACACTAATGTAGATTTATGTTTAGAAATTAATTCACTTCTGATTTTCAATTGACAGGTTTTGGAACTTAAAAATCTAAATCATATTTAGGAGGAAGATCTGATTTGTTTCTGAGAGATTAAAGACTCACCTCATTGGCATAAGCTTTCCCAATCCCAGACGTAGCACCTGTGACAACTGGACAAAGGACATACAGGGATATTACAGGGATCATTTTCACATTACTTTTAGCACGATTGAGGTATTCTGAAGTTATTTCTATACTTATCCCTTCGTGATGTACTAGAAGCTTACAAGACGGCAATACAATCTTCATGTTGTTAAACTTGCTTGCTCTGTGGTCGAGACAACGCACTCCACTACCCTGATCTGACAGCTGCCAAAAACCTTCCAAAACCTTAAGCATTTTTTCAAACTCAATATCCATCAGATTTCAACTATAAGGTGATTGACACGCCTCCAGTTTTTAGAGGGCTGAAAGAAAAACATTGATTTTTTTTTTTTGTCAAAACGTGACAAATATCATGAAAAGAGATAATAACCTCAAATTCCAAATGTGAAGCAATTCCTTCAATAGATTTGATCTAGTTTAGGTAATCTGACATTGATTTAATTAGCAGCAGTTTCTGTTGCATTCTTCTCCATGGATGCTGGAAGAATATGGACCAGAAATTATTTTGTATGACTAAATATATCACTAAACATGTTTCATTTTGGCTCCAGCCTCCCAGAATTGCAGCTTAACTCATAAAAGTGTTAGCAGTAGCAGATGGAAAAATTACTATGAAAGAATAGAGTGGAGCCGTGTCGACAGAAGTCCCCCTTTTGTATAGAGAAGATATAATCTTTTGTAAGCTACGGGATGGAAATGTCTCGTTAAGTAGGAATGTGAACTGCTTATCAAGTCTAATATAGAAAAGGCTTCACAAAAAGGAAGCATGGTGTGGGCCGCTCACTCTTGGAAGTTATGTTGTTGTAAGAAAGTATAACCTATTGTATTACTTTACCTGCCCACTGCCCATACTTCTTTAAGTCCACTTGCCAAACTTCTGATAGCAGAAACACTCTGAATCCACACCAACATCTCCAGACCAATTTCAGCAGATGGAAAACAACTGTAAATCCACCAATGATGATCAGCCAGTCCGAAAAGTACATATTAACTGAGGTGTTGCTCTTGACTTGTAGTGCGACTGACAGAGGTCCCAAAGGTTTTTTATAACAAACTGTTTATATCAAATATTCACTGCTCCTCCCATATTGCTCCACTTCTTAGTTCCACCCCTCCTCTTTCATGTGTTTGAGCTGCGCAATCATTAAGCGACCCCTGACTGCCATGGGGCACGGGAGCCCTGTCAACTTCTTGAAGAAAAGGGCTCTCTTGGAGGCTTTATCGCTATTGAAATGCCTTTGCATTCTTTTTTTCAATAATATTTTGGAGAAACATTATCTGAAGATTATGATGAAGATTATGAAACTATGGAGAGATGGTGTGCACTTGAGAAAACAGTATTAAGTCTTAGTTTGCCCCAACGTGAACCCACTTACTCACTGAATCCTGTAACTGGAGGGAGGCCTGAGTGCTGAGTATGCTTTTTTGCTCTTTGCCTTTTGGGTGTAGACCAGCTCACCCCCGATACACTGTCTAATGCAAAACAATCCGCTAACAGACAGGTTTTTACATGTGCCTACACACACAAAGCAGTATTCTTGGTATTCTCTATGTGAGCGGAAGAATCAACATAGCTGCTGGAAAAGACAATGCCATCTCCTAACAGTCTGAATCAGTACATGTACAATAATACAGTGGTGTTTCTAAAGATTCAACCTATTTGTGGCAACCTGATACATCGTCATAAGCACTTTAAAATGCAATACATATAGACCACTGATGAAGGTGCGTTTTAATCCTACCTGTTCAGGAGTTGGTACGGCCAGGAAATCTGGAACATTCCTACGTTGTGTTGTGTGTGGGAAGTATTGCTAACCCGTGTTAATAGTCATCATACTCTTCCCCTCTCATATTTCACATTTCATAAAGCATCATTCTGACTCAACTTTCCAGTTCTTTTCTTCTTTCTTCTTTATAAATAACATAGTCCAAAGCTAAACATATAAAGGATTTTTTTTTTTAAATAGCACACCTGAAATGTCGCCGGCTACAGAGTCACACATTCAGTACAACAACTTATCCTCATTACGTGAGCAGCGCTTGCATCTTATCACAAGGCTTAAAACAAAACCACGACTCATGCAGAACTAGTAAAGCAGATAGAAACTGTAACGTAGTGCTGTGACTGTGGCAGCATTGCTGAGTGCAGATAAGTCTTTGCTGTGGTTACAAACTGACAGATTCTCGTGGGAGCTGAGATAGGCCTTCCCATTCATGTAAGAAGCAATGAAGTGTTTGTATGTCGATAAACTGAAAATGCTCATGATTAAATGTTTGAATGATAATAATTTAGATTGTCCAGACATAAAAAATTGTACATATAATACTATGCGTAGTCCTATGTTTACAACGATGGGAAAGAGACGCTTATCAGACGAACAATGAACGTCTCTCTGCATTTCTCTGATAAACCATCTTCGTTGTCTTTGTTCATGTTGGCTCAGTGTTTATAGAGGCTAATTTAGTAGGCCAACTTTGATGTTTTCTTATCCTTGAACTCTACTCTGAATAAAATGAAAATAAAATCTGTGTTGAGATATTTTCCCCGCCACCAATTTGTACAACTGCTGTAATTTGTACATGAGCAAAGGGATGCATTCTGCAAATACGGTCGAAAGGGAATAAACCAAATCGTCTTGGCAGAAAATTGTAATAATCTTCTTGTTTTGTGTCATATCCCTTTAAAAAAGACAAATAGAAATGGGTGTGTATATTTAACCTAAACACACATTAACTATTTGTTCATGATAATAATCATGCCACGTTTCCTGTTAAATTTCTAGTTAAGCCTAACTAGCTAACAGCAATAGGGATAAAAAACAAAACACCTTTCTTCAGAGAAATGACTAAGAATGAATGAGTAAAAGTTGGCTTTAGTTGGCATATTATACAATTAATACATTATACAATAGCTGGGTTTCCCTCCACATGCCTTTTAACCTCACTTTCTTTTAGATCTATTATTAATTCCCAGGATTTTTCTTCCTAAGCCTTTTTTAAATGTCTCAGATAAGTTTCATTACAGAATTCAGTTCTGATGATCTACATTTGGGTTTACTCATATCTACAGCCCATTTATCTTTAATTTGACAAAAAGCAGCTCTCTGATCACATCAATATACATGTTACTATATACTTAATTTTTAACTTTATTCTTCATATCCTACTCCCTGAAATAAATCATGGCTATCTTTGTCCAAGACACTTTCCTCAGTATATCCCACATCTCAAATATCCTCCTGTATGGTCTGCTCTCATCAAGTTGTAATCTTTTCATATTTTCTTCTGAAACAAATTTAATTTTGTGAGAATGGGCAGGTGGTAAGTGCACTGTGGTAGTACAATAATAAAACGTCACACAAGAGATGTTGTTCCCCATGGAACAATGGTGGTGGAAAAATACAACATCATAGCTATATAAACGATATACACAATAACTTTGCTAAGAAAGAGACAATAAACGTCTGTCAGTTTGGCCAGGTTGCTTCCCGGTCAACCAACAAAACAATGATTGTCAGACCAAAGTTAGATGTTCCCATATCCACATTCCATCAGGTCTTTCTCCTGTCACGGCCAGCCCTACCCTGACGTCTCTAGAAAGCTTGAGCAAACAACAGGCTCCATGTGTGCTGCCTCAGGTTGGAGGTACCTGTAACTCTCCTAATAGACAGTGGATGGAGCTAAAAAGCAGTAATCAAGTCCTCCACTATGACGCCCCTCAGCCACTTGCTGTACTACTACTCAAGGTGAGGAATAGTTTAGTTTCACTATTATCTCACTTTCCAAAGGTTAGCACAATGAGAGAATGTATGGATGACTGTTTTGATCTGAAGTTTCACACTCTCCATTGTGCAGTTGTGCATTAATCATGACTAACAATCTATCTGTGTATCCTTGAAATGGAAAGGTTTGGGAACCCCTGCCGAATTCCAGTTGCGAGGTTGCCATCAACCATCAGGGGTTGCTGCAGTGCCCCTACATCCCATAGCTATATGCCAGGATCTGACAGAGACAAATTGTGGTTTGAAATCTTCCTTTACCCATGTTTGAGTGTCAAAAGGTGAAAAAATGTTGAAAGAATATTGATGAATTGTTCTAACATTTACAATACATAGCAAATCAGTGCAAGGGTGAACACAACAGGCAGACAAAATACAACCAAGGGACAGGACAAGAGACCTAACCTTGGTAGAGCACAATGTGCAGAGATTTTTTGCTAACTTAGTGCTTTGCCAGGTCAAAGGGGCAACAGCAGACTTTCAGTAGCTTACCACAAGATATTTTCAGCCCTCAGGTTCCATGGTCTTATGTCTATATCAGCATCGCTCTTTATGTCAGATGTTCATGTTGCCCTTTGGTCTGTATCTGACCTTACCTCAGATCATTTGAGGAGAATGCATCATATTAAAGAGTTTAAGAAAATTGAACAAAATAGATGTAACTCCATCATTTGTAGATAGACTCTTGCAATTGTTCATCATTAACATTTTCTGGAATTTATTATCTGGCCTATTCATTGAAGGAAGAGGTAACCCTGCTTCCTCCGAATCAATGATTGTCCCAGTGATTTCTAAGGTTGTCCATTGGAGCTAGAAGGAGGAAGAGCAGAAGGAGGGACGGCAAACCAGAGAGAGATTTGCACAACTTGGGGGAAGAAGTTTTGATAAAAGTTGTTTGTCTCGGTTCCCAGGGGCCTGTAGTGCCCATCAGACGGTAGAAATTGAAAGAATTGGTGAGCTGGGTTAAAAGTGACCATATTTTTTTGTATCTGTCATATATGAAGTCTAGAGAGGGAAGTTTGTAGTCTTTGTGCTTAGTTACTGTCCTGTTTTGTCTGCTTATTCTTTTGATAAGCTTCTGTGATGCTAACTTAGTGCTGCATGCTAACTCATATCATGTTTATCTGCGTGTTCATGCATTCACACGCCTCACGTAAGATGTGCAATAGTGCAAAATAATACATGTATCATATTTTTGGGTAAAATATTGGGTAAAGTATTACACACGTAATGCTTGTTAGGAACAACAGCTTCTTTATTTAATTCAGCTCACTGTGGAGTTCTCGTCTCAATGGATGGAGCATTTCCCCGAAGCCCCGGGTTACACCTTTTAGCCACTTGCTCTGTGCAATAAATATTAGCTGAAGCCAGATTTACATTTAATCCATCCCTGTTTAACTCCTAACACCTCTATACAAAGAAGTGATTTACCATTGTGCAGTAGGTCAACTCCACATTAATCTTCACCCCTTCTCAGGAAGCTAACCCTTTTCTTGGAAGAAATACCACGAGAAGAATGTGTTCAGACATCTGTTAAAATATAATATGCCGTAAATATGTAATCACTATACCTATAATTGCATTATTATGGACAATATTCCTTTATTTTAAAGGCTGGGATGTACTGACGGTACTTTACACACAGAAGATTGAATATTTTTTGGCCATTTTTGCCTTTATTTGATAGTTGGCAGGAAAGATTTGGGGAAGAAAGGTCCAAGGCCGGATATGAACCTGATGTTGTAGTTACATGGTACTCATCTCAACTGAGCCACCAGGACGCCTCTGAAGCTTCAGTTTTCTTACTTTTAATGGAGGCACCTGATCCAGCGAAATGGACCCAGCGTTCAAAGACGTCAGCCTCTTAATTTGATGTCATTACACTTGAAAGCATCTCAGCAACCACTCTGAGTTTGGCTAAAGAGGAAGAGGTAGGTGTGCATTGCATTGTGGGATGGACCAGGAGGACTGAATGATGTCATTCTCGGAGGTTGCCACATTTATTCTCCTGATTACTTCGTGGAGTGACTGAGGAGGCGAGTGTCTAAGCCTCTCTTTTGCTCGTCCTGTAGGCTTTCTCAGTAGCGGCTATTTGATTAATTAACTTTGACGACGAGCTTATCTGGAGAAAGAAAAGAATTCCAAGAGAGAAGTAGCTGCAAATTGTCCAGCTCCAAAATAGCTTGGCTATGTTTTACAGGCACTGACACAATGAATTAACAGTATGTTATGTAACTTGTGTTTTATTTTATAAAAAGTATCAAAAACATATAAAAACACTTCCAGTAAGGTTGACTTATTTTTTTCAAATCAAATAATTGGTGCAGTCTCATTAAAAAAAAATTAAAACAAATGATAGAATTCTACTTAGTAGTACTTATTCTTTGGTCTACGTCAGTATTAAAGTGTTATTTCAGCCCTTAGTTGTAGGGTAGGTTTACGATTAATAAGGGTTGGGAAAATAATACTGACCAAATCAAAGGTCAAAGGTGCTGGTGTCCTCCTGTCGCCATTGCGCAGAGCCCTGTCTGTGCCACAGGGCAAGTTCGTTCCTTGCTCAACGTCACGGTGTTTCCCAGTCTGACCTTGCTTTGAAGTGATCTCTGCCAGTGCGGTCAGCCACGCCACTAAGAGGCTTCCAGGTAGCAGATCAGTTTAGCAGGGCCTCACCTGACTAATCTGATTGCTTCAACAAGGCTGCTATCAATGTGCAAGACAGCACAAACAAGCACTAACACATTAATACCTCTCAACATATCTCACTGAGAGGGCACAGTATGAGCTTCTTATATTGTCGGTGCACATCTTTTGAGTGTGGAGTTCCCCAACCCCCTCCCCATCCCCATACCCTTCCGACTTTGCCAGAATCTCCAGCTGTAGTATAGTATAGTAAAGCTGTAGTATATCCCCATGTACTTTGCCAGGTCAAAGGGGCAACAGCAGACTTTCAGTAGCTTACCACAAGATATTTCCAGCCCTCGGGTTCCATGGTCTTATGTCTATATCAGCATCGCTCTTTATGTCAGATGTTCATGTTGCCCTTTGGTCTGTA
>CABFOQ010054461.1:30258-48955 GCA_900660455.1 Gephyroberyx darwinii
GGTTGTCCCGAGTACTGGGAACTTACACTGAACCCAACCCTGTAAAGACAGATTTGGGACAGCGTGAGCTAAAAATAAGATGGTAGTGATTTTGTGTGCGTGTGTGTGTGTGTGTGTGTGTGTGTGTGTGTGTGTGTGTGTGTGTGTGTGCATTGACAGAGATTATCAGCAAGGTCAAAACACCTCCTCCTTTGTGTCGGCCTGTTGTGTCAGTGGATGAGGCCCCGTTGGAGGTGATACAGGTTATGAAGCAGGCCTGGAGTGAAGAGCCAGACAAGAGACCTACCTTTGAGGACATCTTCAAACAGGTATAAAAGCAGTCACACATGATGACGGTCCAGTTCCGCTCCTGATCTACGGCTCTACCTCAATAGTATCCTACAGATGTACACCTCTCTGTTTCCTGCAGTTCAAGAGTATAACAAAGGGAAAGAAGACCAACATCATTGACTCCATGCTGCGCATGTTGGAACAGTATTCCTCTAACCTGGAGGATCTGATTAGAGAGAGGACAGAGGAGCTGGAGGTGGAGAGACAAAAGACAGATAATCTGGTGGCTCAGATGTTGCCCAAGTGAGTGTCTTGCAATTTACAGTACATTGGCACGTTAAAGGCTTCCCGTTGTGCTTGATGACATGTAAATCACAATTATGGTGCTGTACTTTCAGCAGTAGTTGACTTTTCTAGTGGTATTTCACTTTTCTGCACATACCTCTATTGGAATGGATGAGCAATCACCAAAACCACTCAGTGTCTTGCTCAAGGACACTCCAGCAGGATGGATGCTTGCTGACACAGGAGATTGAAACCGGGTCTCTTTAACTACTAACCATAAGAGTGTAACAATGATCTGGAATCAGGAAGACCAGGCTAGCTGTGCAAGACATGGCTGTAACGATTCAAAAGGCAGGGAGGAATCATTAACAAATTGTATCGTAGCTTTTGACCAGGGAAACAGTCAGACTCTGGAAAACTGGTTTCTCTCTCAGTGTTTGTTTCTCTCTGAATTTGACTGTAGTTTGTGCTGCATGACTGATGACTTGATGGCTCAAAGCAACGACTTGGGAGTGATCATGCATTCAAACTTGCTTCAAGGCGTCAAAGTTTTCTGTAGTCTTTAGTTGCTCATGATAAATATTGTCAGCTTTTTCACACTTAACACACACGCACTCAGTGAGGGATACACAGGAGTTTGTTTTACCGCAGACCAAAATAAGTAGTCGTGTTGTGCCATTGCATTTTATTTTGTCTGTGCTATCTGTCACAATCTGTTTAATTTACAAAAACACGTCACTTCCATCGTGTGTCTATTTGGATGCTTTACATTATAAGGATTAGTTCACCCTCGCTTTTGTTTCTTTTGTTCTTTTATGTTTGCATGAAATGGAAGATTTTTGCATTTCTAACAGTCAAATCTTCCCATTGCTGAAAGAGCTTAAAATGAGGGGGCATTGAGAAGTTAATTTATGTTGGCAGGCTGCAGCGAAATACCAAACAAAGGTGCATTATGTGTCACAGTAAAATGTGCAACCAGTCGGAAATTTCAATTATTTTATAGAGGTGCTTTGCCAATTTGTAATGCTAATGACATTATCAAGCTGACGTTGACATTTCTGTCGCACAGCTGGATAATGTTGAATTGCATAGTATTGATTACTACATGATTTTCTTGTTGATTACTACAATTCCCAACCAGAGTAAAAATTAAGACACCGCAAGAAATAAGCTCTACACTGCTCCTCAAGAATCAAATCATGCCTTACCAGTGCCAATGTTTTATGTAAGGAAGAAGCTTTGGTGGTGGGACCAGGGTCTAGGTCACATCTACCTCATGGACAAACTTATTAGGCAACAGAGGCAGTATATGTTTGGCCCATATACCAAGGTAGGGATGCCAAAATAGCCATGCCAAAATAGAACACAGATGTCGCCATCTTGCAGTATCAGCTCAAATAAAAAATGAATGCCAATTTATTAGATATCGTTATCATCTAAGAAGAAGAAATTCACTAGATCAGCATGCTGCCATTCCTCTGTGTTATTATTTTTATTGTGTGTGTTTGCGTCATAGTCATTTTGCCTATTTGCAATGATGATTAATGATAGTTGGGGAGTGAAATCTGAATTCATCAGAAGAGAACGGCTCCTGAATATCCATGAAAGTGTGTGTGCTGTAAAGTGAAAACGTTCTAGTAAAGTGAAATACTGCTTCAAATGGTGTACGGTTGCTGTGAGAAGAAAGGTGCTGTGTCAACCCCTGAGTGTGTCCGTCATCTTCCTCCTTCCACTCACCCCTCAGATCTGTGGCACAGGCGCTGAAGACAGGCAAGCCCGTGAAACCGGAACATTTCAATGAGGTCACCCTGTACTTCAGTGACATCGTGGGCTTCACCACCATCTCTGCTCTTAGTGACCCCATTGAGGTGGTAGACTTACTCAATGATCTCTACACACTCTTTGATGCCATCATTGGGCTGCATGATGTGTACAAGGTGAGTGACATTGCATTATAAGACTGCATACCCACATGCACATAATATACTAACTTCAAACTAAAGAAACACCGACATAAGTGTATTAATACAGAGATGGGCTGCCGCAAACTCTTTAGATGTGTCTTGGTGTAGATAATGATAAAACTATATCTTAGTAACTAATTCCATCTGTGGCATTATGATTTATTTCATCAAACCATTCAGTCTTTAGTCTTGACTTTACTCCCTGAGTTGAGTGGACCTAAGCTATGCCAGATAAAACATACCCCACCTGATTTCAATATATGTTGTGTCCCCTATCTACTTAGGTATTTGTTTTATTTTGGTGGTTACCAGTACATTAGACCTTTTCATCATTCTACTGTTTATAAAAGGCCCTCCTATAGAGAAGCATGTTGAACTACTGAGGAAAATTATCACATCGCCCCTCAGTATGCTCATGGGAGTTTGAAGGTGTGAACTGTTTTTGCATTGTATTTAGGTGGAAACTATCGGTGATGCCTACATGGTAGCTTCAGGGGTCCCTAACCGCAATGGCAACCGCCATGCAGCTGAGATGGCGAACATGTCTCTTGACATTCTCCACTGTATTGGGACCTTCAAGATGAGGCACATGCCTGAATTAAAAGTCAGGATTCGTATTGGGCTGCACTCTGGTGAGATCTGGTCTATCCATTCTCTTCTCAGACCATCGTTATATAGTCATATTACATATAGCAAGTTCTTATGAATAAATATTGCACAAACTTTATCATAGAAAAGTACATTTAGATCACACTTCTCAAAAGACGTACAACAGGTATGAAAAAACATGGAGTCATTTGATGTGAAATAAAACCAAACTGTATTTTAGAGTGAACACGAGTGAATTTGTTATAATGGAGTGTCTGAGAATATGGCTTCACATGCTGCTAAAGGCAAGGAGGTATTTTTACCTAATCCTTGTCTGGAACGTGTTCCTGGAACTGTGAAATGCTATCCACTTAGAACTCTGTCATCCAATTAGACACTGCATACTTCGTATTTCTTCTTACTCCATTCTGTAAATGAATAAAGACATTACACAGTAGTGGTGAGGGAATAGCTTTTATGTTATTCATTGAAAAAACAGTAGTAGATATGTCAGTTTACTAGCATGTTGAAATTATGACCAATATTGTACTAAATATTAAGTTACACTCAGTATTTTGAATATCAGCATATGACTTGTCAAGCTGGGACTTCCAATTGAAACATTGTGTGTGTGTGTGTGTGTGTGCACACGTGCATGCTATGTGCACGTATGTTTCCAGGCCCAGTTGTAGCCGGAGTAGTGGGTCTTACCATGCCTCGGTACTGTCTGTTCGGAGACACTGTCAACACAGCCTCTCGAATGGAGTCCACAGGGTTGCGTGAGTACCTGTCGGATCATCATACAGAATTGAAAGAATTTTTTGACAGTGTACTGACTGAAAGGGCAGGTGTATGGCAGTTTGTGTGCATACAGCTAGAGGCTAAAGCGGGTTTAAAGTGAGCAGTCCTTACTAATCCTTTAAGACTATCAGCAGAATTAGTGGCCAAATTCAAGGTTTAATGTAAATGTCCTCCATGGACAAGCTTACCCCAGCTACCCTGCTCCATGCTGTATAAATAGACATGATTGCACTGTACCATTAGAAATGATACTATCATCTTTTATTTGATCAATGGCAGTTTCAGGCCTTTCTCCTTTGATATATTATTATTATATTACATTGATGGCTGAGAAGCATTGACATAGATAGCTTGAGAAAAGCAATATTGTCCTGTATACTGCTACCAAGTGGTTTTATGTATAAATAGCCTGATTGTATTACCATTGGCTGTCCTAGTTTCTCAGGTAACAGTGTACAGCGAGTATTTAAACCTTATAAAGTCCAATGCAGATGTTCACCTATTCCTAAAGCAAATTCATTGTGAAAGGATTAAGGGTTTTTCTTTGAATATTGTCACAGCTTACAGAATCCATATCAACCGAAGCACAGTAGATGTTCTGAACAGCTTGAAGCTGGGCTACAAAATTGACGTCAGAGGCCTGACAGAGCTAAAGGTAAAAACAACATCACATTCATACAAGATATACAGAAGATGTGCAATGTACTAAGCACTGGACTTGAATCAGCTAATCAATGCTAATAATTCATTTCTATTTCAGGGGAAAGGGGTTGAGAACACATATTGGTTGGTAGGGAGGGAGGATTTCATCAAGCCTCTGCCTACACCCCTAGACCTTACACCAGGGTAAGACAACAGGTCTTGTTTTACTCCCTGCATTTGCACTCCCTGTTTTGACCTCTGTACTACATTAGCTAATGTGTGGGGATTTTTGCAGCATAACGTGATGCAAACTAAGCACCTGTTGGTCACTTGTAGCCATATTGCTTTCTGCTCTGTGTCCCAATCAAATGAAAAATCTATATTTCTCATTACAGGGCAAGCAATCATGGCATCACTCTGGAAGAGATACCTGTGGATAGGAGACAGAAATTCCTGGATCGGCAGAAGAAGATGGGCTAGCTGATACTTTCGGTTGATGTCCCAGAATTGAAAATTGATAGTTTCCACAAGCAACTTTGTAATGCAGTGAATGAATTAATTGATAGATGCGTGAAAGGAAAAGGGTATCATGATCAGCTTGTGCAACATGCACCATCGACAACTGATCAGCAAGATGCTACACCAAAATCAAAATGTCCAGTTTCATATGCTAAGATGAAATCACTCACCAATGACATGGAAATGTACCCTTTTTGGGTTTGCCAAAAGCTTCTCCACACTAAAATCATATTTGTTGGAGATCATGCCCTTGTATCGTAGTCATACTACTCCCCTACCATGATAAACCCTGGCTCCAAATTGAAAAAATAAGCCAAAATCAAAAAGAGGCTTTGTTACACAGTTCAGCATTGACTTTGTCTGGATGTAGTGAAATTAGAGTACACATAGCATATATGTCTACCAAGGTTGAATTACAGATGTATGAAATACAAAATGTGTTGATTTAGCGGTCATAGGCATGGACTTGTCTGCAAAGAAAGATTCACAATATACTGTAATATACTCTGTGTACTGTATGTATTTGTACTGTCCTTTATACTTTGGGTATAATGAAGTAGCTATTTTGCACTCACTTTCAAATCATTAGCCTTTTAAAATAACACAGCATAGACGTTCAGGATAGCTGTGGTTTTTGTTTTGGTAAAAGCATTAGGTCAACTACAATAATTCACACATATTTAATGACTGGCGGAGAAGTGAGAAATATCAACCCAATATTGGCAAAATATGTCAAACAAAACATCAGGGAGCTATTTTGTTTATTTTACTTTAGATTATATTATATTTAGATTAAAGATTAAAGACAATCTATTTTGACAACTGGGCCTCTTATATTCTTGCCTGGATCGGATTTAGCTCAGATCACTTATCAGCATCTGATTGATAAGTCTATTTGATTCTGATTTATCACCGCCACAGACTTCCAGTATATCTGAAAGTGTACCTCAAAACAAAAAGGACACAGAATTTCCATTAAGTCCCAATGATCTCAGACAGTTCAATCAGTATTTGTGAATATTAACAATCCAAATGTAACCTGAAGCTGCTCTATTGACTAACCCAAAAAATAATCATAAAATAAACATCATCCTCCAATGCCAAATTTAATGACATGGGACCCACATGTCAGAAATGCTGGTATTGTTCTTTAAATCATTAACTTGTAATGTTCATCTATGTTTCTCTCCTTAATGTTATTCTTTCTTTTTTTTAATGACTGTACATTGTGTGTGTGTGTGTGTGATGTCATTTTCTACAAAAATATAGACCTATGGCTAAAGTACAATCATCACACACTAACATTACATACTACTTAACATATTACTTTACTGTGCTGCATGCATGGTTGAAGATAGTTCTTAATAGGGTAGCAATGGGAAGAGCTAATTCTTATTCCTATGACATACCATACCATGTCTGAGTCAACTGACTGAAATGATCACCTCCTACAATGTGCTTCGGCAGACTGAGCCTTTTAGTATACACTGCCATCGTGTAGGGGAAATGTCTGGCTGTGTCTCATTTTCAAACCCATGACAGTGCATTCAAAAAAGAAGCAACTACATTGCTCCCCTGCTTCCTGTTGGCTAGCTGATCGCTAGCTCCAGCACTAATATCGGAGCAACAATAGGCAGGCAATGTCAGGGATGTGATTTGCCTCTGACGAGGGATGTCGCTCAAAAGTTAGGCCGTGGACAGTTTTTCCTCCAGAGCAAACTGCCGACCACTTTTAATAATAGCTGACTTGTCACAGTTGCTCAGCACATAGAAAAAGAATGGACATCTGGCCACTTGATTATCAGGTTGCTTGTGTGTGTAGTCATTCACACCATTAAGTGTTAGCATCGGTGTTGGTTCTTCAAGCACGATTAAACCCCTGATGGAGAGGAAACCCAGGCTTCTGGATCAAGATCAAGAACATGGGGAGAGACTTTCTGACTCTGGGGGTTATTTTCAAAGGGGTTATTATATTGAATAGGTAGGAGCTGCTTTCTCTAGATTTTTAATCTATTTGCCAAATAGATAGAACTGATTCAAATGAAAGTGACTGTTCATTTTGAAAGTGATCTCACTGTGTTTCTGTAAATAAATGACGGTTTTAGTGAAGGGTATGTTTTCTTATGTTTGTCATAGAGTATGTCCACACTAAGCCCTTTAAATTTGAAAACGGTGTTTTCAGGTCGAGCAAAAAGGTTGCTGTCCACACTAGACCACCAAAAACACATACCTCCTTCGATGGGCATGCGCAGACCACGAGCGACCGGCCGACAGTGAAACAGTGAACGTCAGTGAGTGAAACGTCATCGTTTTTGAAAGTTTCCGTTTTTGAAAGTTTCCGTTTTTGAAAGTTTCCGTTTTCACCGTGGGGGCTGCCGTTTTCAAATGTATCCACTTGGGAGAGCATTTTAGAAAAGCTAGAAAATGAGGCTAGAAATCCAACATCATAGTTATTCTGAATCTGATCTGGATGATCTAGATGGCTTAATCACATTAGGTTGAGAGATCTTTGAAGGAATCTTGCCCTCCATATTTACTTTCACTTGGTCTGTGGTTAGCAATCAGTAAATATGGTTAGTTAGCCGTTTCATTGTTTTCATGTCACATGTAAGGATTATTATCTCAAACAGAACTTAGGCAGACATGTCCGCAGACAGAAATAGTTACGAGTGGCATCGATGCACTAAGGCCAATGTCAGCTTACAAAGGCACTGTAGCAAGCTTTTCGTGTTTCTACCACCAACAGGGTTAACAGCTGTTAACAGGTTATCTGCCTTTTCATGCATACCTTCCAATAATGACAATGTGATGTGACGTTGAAGTAGTGTCTTTTTTAAGGGTTTTTTTGTTACTCAAAAGAGCAACACAGATGCTTAACGCAGTAACAACCGGCTGAATACTGAACAAAATCATGCAACACTTATCATACTTTCAAGTTTTAAAAAGCAACCTGAAAATTGACTGAACTCACTTTCAAGGAAGAGGTCCAACAAACAATATGCAAAACCTAAATCAAACTATCTAATGTTGTAAAATGACACGACTTACATCGTCAAGAAACCAAGGAACGTGAAATTAGTCTTCTACTATCTGGGATATTGCTTCCACTAGCAATATGAATTGTTGAGAAATGTGACATGCAAAAAGCAATCTCCCAATGCACCAATCTACTGACAAAGCAGCTGGAGCAGGAGCAGTATAAAGGTTACTACAAGCAGACATGCAGCATTAAACAAATCCTATCTTGGAGACATCAGCACATGGTAATGGATTTTAATTTTTATTGTATAATTTTTAGTTTAAACCAACTTTTCTTTTAAACCATCTGCTTGGTGGTTGCATTCTGTCTTATATTAGAAAATTGTGAAAACTGTTCCTCCTGTGCTCTTCTGTGAATGATCATGACAAATAGCACAATGCAGCAGGCAGCCAAACAGCAGTGTAGTGAGAATGAAGAATTTCATTTCATTTCTAAATATGTTTTACAATGTGTTTTACACATCCACACACATTTGCACACTTAAAGTAGCATTATGTGATGTATAAGTTTTAGTGACCTCTATCAGTGACCAAGGATCGACAGTGGCCTGTAATTATCATAAATACTAAAGTCACATTTTAACAATATAGATGAGTAAGCTAGCTAACTAGAGAGGAAATTCAACAGAAATGTCTAGTGAAGAGGGAATACATCACAATGCAAAATACCACAATAATAATAATACTACTACTACTACTACTACTACTACTACTACTAATAATAATAATAATACTGCTTTGTCGTTTGCTTTATTGGCTTGAGAACCAAATGTTGCCGGTTGCACCATCCTCCATCGCTGAGCAGTTGAAAATGGGAGGGTCAGGCTTCAAACTCCAGGGGGCGTTGAGGAAGGGGGCTGAAGGAACGAATGAGGGGATGGCGGTGGGAAGTATTGTTTTTTGATAATTCAACTTCAAAGGGATATTTAGACGATTCAAAAAGTCATGACTTACTCACTTTGGCACAACATTTTCACTTGTTTGTGGACATACCTCAATGAAAAGTTAACCACCAATTTTGCAGTGTTTAGCCAATGCTGGTTTGGCAGTCCTTGCCAGGGGGTCCTTGCTGCCACAAACCTGTGTCCAGCTAGGTAAGCTGAATGGCAGTAGGTTAATTAACGCATTAACCTTTACTTGATGTTGGTGGTCAAGCCATTTCATTGAATGAGGGTGCCTCTGCTGAATAGAGGTGTTGCTGTGTAGTTATTGAAATATCGTTAAATTTAAAAGGGATAATGTTGTTGCCAAGGCACTGGCCTCATCCAGACACCTATGAAACTGTATTTTGCAGTCATAATCTCAGCAAAAATATACTTTCATTGAATAAGCGTGAAATTGTACTGAATCAACATGAGCAATATTTTTTCAACTTTTATTGATGACATGTTTGGCTCAGCTCTAATGGCATGAAGAAAACTATGTAACTATTACAAATGCCATTTTCAAACCCACTTTTATCGGCCCATCATGCCAGGACACATTGGGTGACAAGTGTGGTAGGCTGCAACGGGTCAGGGTAGCTTTTTGACTGTAATTCTATATAGTATAGTATATAAATACAGCAACAGGCCATAGATGTGAAGCTATAAAATCAGATCTTTGGAATCAGTTCACATTGAAATGACAAGTGTAACTAAGACCTTGTAACCATCCTAAATCCTATGGTATCATGTCTGCGCTGCTAAACTCTACTATAAACTATAAACTCAGTAGTGAGTTTATAGTAACCCACTCATACTTCATCACCTATGGTATATCTATAAGATTTTCTGTTGTGTATATGGTGCCATATAGTGGTACCATATAGTAGCTGCATGATATTTAAACGCTTTGCAGTGACATATTATTATATAGGTTATATAGTACCTTCGAACTTTTATTCTAGGACAACAACAACAACAACAACAACAACAAGTTCATTTTAAGGAAATAGCAAACGCAACATCTTCTAATCTAAAAAAACACGCTGTTGTTTTCTTCCTCTCATTTGTCCAGTTAATCCGTACAGGGACTTAAATCAAGCACAACATACGGCATTAAATAGCCATTTCATCCATGCCATTGTAAACGGAGCCTCTAGGCTGAACACCGTGTTCCTCTGCGCGTCGTATCAGACTTGAAGCCCCCTGACATTTGACTGGCACCGGCTGGAGGTACGAGCATCAGGCTGCAGAAGCTGCGTCAAGCTAGCCACAGTTTAGCCAGACTGTGAACAGGAACTGGGCGGGTTTGTCTTCACAATAAAAGTACAAATGATAAGTAAAAGTAATAAAAGACATTTGACACCCTTTGGGGGAGAAAATAGGCCCTATTGTTGGGGACTTACACAACAGCAGCATTGTATCAAAATACTCAGCACACTCATTAGTCTATATATGGAGTGACTGAAAAACTGAAAAATAGAACAACTGAAAAATAGAATCTAATAACGCTATATTGTATAATGGTGCATGCTATAGGCCGGGCAATGGGACCAAGTGGAGCAGGTCAGGTGTCTTGGGTCTTTCTTGAGAGTAAAAGGGGTGCCGTTTACTGTTGGTAAGGTGCAGTGGCTGCAGTAATGTGGGTGTTGTATCACACTGTGGTGGTAAAGGGAGACAATCTTCATTCTGACCCTCTCTGATGGTCATGAGCTTTGGGTGGTGACTGAAAGAAGGAGGTCATGGATACAAGTTTCTCCTCAGAGTTGTTGGGATCGTTCTCCATGACACAGCGAGGAGTTCAGCACAATCAGGAGGACCTTAGAGTTGAGCCGCTGCTCCTCCACATCTAGAGGAGCCAGTAGAGGAGATTTGGGCACCTAGTAAGGAATCCCCCCAGGTGCCTCCCTTAGGAGGTTTACTGGGCATGTCTGACTGGAAGGAGAACCCGGGGTAGATCCATGTTAGTGGAGGGACTACCTCTCCCAGCTGGCCTGGGAGCCCTTGGGGATCCCCGGGAGGAGCTGGATGGAGTTTCTGGGGAAAATGATGTCTGTGCTCCTCTGCTAGCCCTGTTGCCACTGCAGCACTGACCCAGATAAGCAGCAGGAAAATGGATAGATGGATGCATGCATGCATGCATGCCATTGCCAAGCCATGCATGGTATTTCAATTAGGGTTTTATTTTGAAATATTTGGACGGAAGTGCTGTGGTTTATTCTGCCTCGCTTGACACTGGTGGGAATAGACGAGGCAACCTCAGACAGGTGGAGGAAACGTCCTCAAGCAGCTGAACTGCACCGTGGTTGGACTTGATAGGGCACGATAGGGCTGTAGGGGAGCATCGGTGGACGCTGTGCACGCCTGTGCGCAGATACCCGTGCAGCTGTTTTATTCGCAGTATGATGCCAGATACAAACATGTTTTGGCTGATTTTTCCATCCTGAGCACTCGCACGCATGCTGGATAACCTACACTTCAGTGTGGACATGGGGAGGACGAGGAATGTAGCTGTAATGGATTAATAAACCGACACATGGACTGAGATTTTTCCCAGAAATTACTGGCCTAATAATACCAATAATAACAATCTTGCCTTGGCCATGGAGAACCAAGCAGCAGAGAACCAGACCTATGAAGACGTACAGAAAAGCGGCTATCTCCGCAAGCATAAATCTATGCACCGGCGATTCTTCGTGTTAAGGGCGGCTTCAGAGCATGGTCCTGCTCGACTTGAATATTATGAGAACGAGAAGAAATTCCGCAGTAAATCACCTGTCCCTAAAAAAGCCCTGAACCTGGAGACTTGCTTCAACATCAACAAGCGGGCGGATTCCAAGAACAAGCACATGATAGTCCTTTATACCCGTAGCGAGAGCTTTGCCATTGCTGCAGACAGTGAGGAGGTCCAAAATGAGTGGTACCAAGCAATGTTGGACCTTCAGTGCAACTGTAAGATATGAAAACACTGCTATAATTTCAATTCCATCTTTCTGCATTAGGTCTTTCCTGCTGTAGATTTGTTATCGACAGGCTCGGCTATTCATGATTGCCCACTACATTTTCCTGGCTTTGATTATTGGAATAAAATGTTGGCTGCAGGCCTAGCTCATTCATTTTCATAATTTTGCCCACAACGCAATTTGGACTATGTGTTTTTAGCCAAGAGGCAGGTGGATTCGACTGAAAGGGCTAGACCAGCACGCTATGGGCGGCATGTGTTATGTTTGTGCAGCACAATCTCAAAAAGCATTGGTTGAATTCAGTAATAACCCCCAGATCATTTTGTGTCAGCATTATTTTATTTGACGCATGGAATAGCTACTACAGCCAATATTATTTTCCTCATCGCTATCCTGGCTGAAATGCAGCCCGTTTGTTATGAAGGTGTATTCTTGCATGGCGCAGTGGGCATATAGCAACCGCTGAAGGGACGCATCATATAGTAGTAGCCTATCCCGGTCCACTCCGCTGCAGCCTGTGTTTTTGTTTTTCTGCACAGCTCTGGCTGTCGGTAGCCTAACCTACATTTCTGTTATATGGTGCTGCTGGTAGGGAGGAGATGGCATCGTCAGTGCGCTCGCACTAGAAAATGTGTTTCTGTTGGCTACCCTCGTGTTTACGTTGTTATCGCTATGCTGGAGCTGAACGGCACCACCACCCACCCCGCTATCCTTTGCATTTCAGTCAACTGAGAGCGATGGGCTGGACCAGTTCTAACATTTTCATGCCACGGACCCGCATTTAATACAATGTTTCAGGGCCCCTCATAGCGGAAGATTGTTTTTGTCATTCTTATACATTCTCTAACTGGGACTATTTCTAGTGAATTTAATTATAGTGAATGTCCTTCTTCAATAATCAGTGCCTGTAGCTTACAATAATAAAACCATCAGATTGTATAATTAGTTAATCAGATCAAATTTGGTTTGGGACTGGCACTGAACTGAACTACAGTACATACTTTGAAGGCCAAGCATGTTACAGTACGTGTTTTTCTGTAGCATTAGTATATCCTATGCTCATGTAGACCATAATTTAATTATAAACGTCTAGCTGAAAAGAGATGGTGAAGAATTAGCTGCAGCCCAGCTATTGAGACTGACAGAGACAGATACCCTAGCCTGTAGCACTTTTAGTGATAGAGACAGAATCAAATATTTCTTCATAGTATCACCTACATAACATAATTGTTAACAGTTTTGATCAATAGTTTGACAGGTTGTGTCCTCTATGTTTTATGCTTATCATCGGATTTCAGGTTATTTTTAAATGTTAGTTTTTAATTTCATTACTTTTATTCATTGTATTTATTCTTGATTGTTTTTCTAGGCAAAACTCCTGATGACTGTGGCAGTAGTGGAGAGTGTAGTTCTCCCTCTCCTGTTCCAACCTTCAAGGAAGTATGGCAGGTCAAGGTTTGGCCTAAGGGTCTTGGACATGCCAGAAACTTAGTGGGTATCTACCGGTTGTGCCTAACTGACAAGACAGTCAACTTTGTCAAACTCAACTCTGATGTGGCTGCTGTAGTACTGCAGTTGATGAATGTGCGCAGGTGTGGCCATTCAGAAAATTTTTTCTTCATTGAAGTGGGTCGCTCAGCGATTACAGGCCCCGGAGAGTTCTGGATGCAGGTGGATGACTCTGTGGTGGCACAGAACATGCATGAGACCCTGCTGGAGGCCATGAAAGCCCTGAGTGAGGAGTTTCGTCAGCGCAGTAAATCCCAGTCTGTGGGGACCTCATGTGGAGGTGGCACTGCCTCCAACCCCATCAGTGTCCCTAGCCGTCGTCATCATCCAAATCTGCCACCGAGCCAGGTGGGTTTCTCCAGACGAGCCCGCACTGAGACCCCTGGTACAGGAGGCAACAGCACCAGCACTTCACCAACATCACGCCATGGGTTCCCAAGGGCACGAACTGCCAGCATTGGGGCCAGGTCAGAGGAGGGCGGAGCAAGTGCCAAAGGGACATGGGCTAGCTCCAGCCCAAGCCTTAATGGTTCCTGCTCTACTACACCCACGCTGAGGCCCAAGCCCACTAGGGCCCCAACCCCTGCTAAGATTACTCTCAGTCTTGCACGTTACACCCCTAACCCCGCTCCCTCTCCAGCTCCAAGTCTGTCCTCCAGCTCCGGTCATGGCTCAGAGTGTGGGTTAGTAGGAGCAGCAGTGGGTGGTATGGCAATCTGCTCCTACACCCGTGTTCCTCAGAGAGTCTCTGTGTCGGGTTCACCTAGTGACTATGGCTCGTCAGATGAGTATGGATCTAGTCCTGGGGAACACTCTCTGCTGGTCCCCAGTCTATCTGGGCCATCCCATGGGGCGACTGGACATCATGTGCATGGAGAGGGCTCCTCTAGCTATATAGTCATGGGACAGCGAGAGGGTCTCCTCGGTTCCCATCAACGCCCCAAAGGTCGACGGATGCTGCGACGCTCCTCCAGTAGGGAATGTGAGGCAGAACGCAGACTACTAAGCAAGAGGGCGTCCCTGCCCTTGGCAGCCCATGACCGACTTACTCCACGTAGGAAAGATGAAGATGATGAAGATGATGAAGAATATGCCATCATGTCCCGGAGCTCCAACAGAGAGACAGTTGATGTGCATCAGGGCTCAGGGGGTCTGCCAGTGGGTGGTGGGCAGCTTAATGTGACAAGAGAGACAAGGAAGAGGGCTGAAAAAAGCAGGGCAGAGGTCGGTGCAGGGGGACCTGTGGATAGTGGCTATATGTCAATGCTGCCTGGGGTGACGTCTCCTCCTGTTTCACTTCCTCTCTCGGTAGGTATGTCTGATGCAAGTGCTAAACCTGGGGCTGATGATGAGTACATGGCCATGACCCCCAACAACAGTGTGTCCCCCCCTCAGCCCATCCACCAGCCTAGCTCAGAGGGTTACATGGTCATGTCTCCTAATAGCAGCTGCTCCACAGACCTGCATGGGCTGAGCATGTGGGATAGCAGGGCCAGCATGGAGAGCCGGGCTGCTAGTGACTACATGAACATCTCACCTGTCAGCAGCCGCTCTGCCTGTAGCACACCTCCATCCCACCCTGAGCAACACCAACTGCAACCTAAAATGTTCAATTCCTACTTCTCTTTGCCAAGAGCTTATCAACACACTCTCTATACTCGCTTTGAGGAAGACTTAAACCAAGGGACAGGAAAAGAGGGTTGCAGTGGCCATGATAGTGCTGGAAGGGGAGGGGGATACAGCAAGAGAAACAAAATCACAGTGGGCCCTGCAGGAGGCTGTCAGCTCTCCTTGTCATCGTCTTCATTCTCCTCCAGCTCAGCCAGCAGTGAAAGCCTGGAGGACAAGTCCATATCAGCAGGGAGAGGGTTAAGTTTATTAAGAACTGGAGGAGACTACAGGAGTGGAGGAACATGCACAAAAGATGGCCGTCACCAGCAAAAACGTGTATCAAGTAGTAAGAGCCCAAAGCAACAAAGACGGGGCCGTCCCCTCAGTGTGTCTGCAGACATGTCAAAAGCAAACACCCTGCCTAGGGCAAAGGAGAATCTTCTGCCATCGGTGTCTCAGAACGTCGGTGAGTATGTCAGTATTGTGTTCAAGGAAGATGGTGAGTACGGCAGAGGAAGACGGTTGAGGGCAGATCATGGACGGTCTGTGATGCATGGAACCCTCAGGCCCTTGCACCAACCAGTCCTCTGCCATGATGGCCCCACTAACCTTCCCCGAAGCTTCTCTGCACCGTTGTCCACCTCCGCCGAATACGTCAGTATGGATTTAGGGAAGTCCTCAGCCCCCCTGACTCCTGTGAGATCCACATTCAGCAACCCACAGGGCCCGCCAGCTGTTGCTCCTAAGGCCCGAGATGAACACAGTAGGTCCTCTCCTCTGGCAGCAGAGGGCAACACAGGGTACAGAACAAAAGTAACAAGGGCAGCAGTGCCAACAGACATCCCTACCCCATTTACAGACAATACAGACATGGCCTTCAACAAAGGTTCAGATCCCACCCCTCAGTGCCCCAACATTACACCAAGACCTACCATCCATTCTGGCCCACCCTTATGTATAGAGCAGGAACCAGGCTTAGGCTTTTCACCAGCCAAGTCCTTCTCATCACCTGATCGGAGCAGCAGACTGGTCCGAGGTGACCCACAGGGACGGCGGTGTCACCATGCAGAGACATTTAATTCACCTCCTTCTCTACCGCTCCACCCATCCTCTTCTACCTCCCTCTTCACAGAGGGCAGCCAGGCAGCGAGCCATCGACATGGGTTGGACTGCTCACTGTGGGAGAATGGGCAGGCAGTTATGTCTGCCACGCCTCCACCCCAAGCCTCTTCCTCATCTGCTGAACAAGGCCTTAACTATATTGACCTTGACTTGGCCATTAAGGACAGCCCTCAAGCTGGAGTGGACCGTACCTCTGCCACCTACAACATTGGAGGAGCTGGTTTGGGTAGCAGTGCTGGCTCCAGTCTCAACACCTATGCGAGCATTGATTTCTATAAGTCGGATGAACTGAGAGCACACCAGAACAGTAGAAAAGATAGTCAAGGTAAGGGCTACTGGGACTATAAACCCATCTTATCTTAAAAGAACTGTTTAGCAAGTTTAAAGTCATTTAAAGACTATTGTCTATTAACCATAACCCTTGTGATCTGTCTGAGGTATATATTGAGGTCCTCTACAGCTGAGGTTCCTACTTTCTTAAGAGTAATCTTTTTAAATATTTTTTATATTAACCTTTTACACTTGTGGTATGACAACAAATCCTCAAAACAGACATTTGTTTAATGCATGGTGCTCAGAGAAGTTTGAGGCACCTGACAAAAGGTGTCTTTGGTGGCACCTTCATTTGTTCTTGTTGTGGACAATCAGGTTATTGGTGTCAGTTGTGAGCCCACATTTAAACGACACAGTGATTAGTGCAGCAAAACAGTGCAGGAGGCAAGGCTGTGCCAAAGATACCAATTTACAAAATTCATCAACACATCAATTAATACAATAGTTACATCACTACATTACGATGCAACGATGTAAATGTTTATAGGAAGGGGACAAGTGGGAAAGGGTTACATGAGAGGGAGTAAGACCCATTGTTTAAGAAGGCTAAATGATTAAGGACATTTAAGTGTGCTAATCAATCTGTGCCTGGGGAGGAGCTGTGGTTTGCGACTTCATTGTGTTTGGCAATAGCATATTTTCAGAAATGTTTCTTTTCGGTTCATATTGAAGGTTTACAGTTCAGAAATCCAAAGTTGTAGGGAGTGTTTTAGTTTGTCTCACATATGCCAAGACACAAGGGAAGGGTGGTGTGTAAACTACTTGGAGTTGGTGCACTTTATAAACCTATTTAGGCCGATCTGTTTGGAGATGTGGGATGAACTTACAATTGTAGATAATTGTGCATGGGTTGACCAACATGCCGCTAAGAGGTTTATTGTTGTTGTCATTATCTATGAGGCATGGTCATTAATGTTTAAAAACAAATGCAAGTTCCTGGCAACATTCATCAAGCTGGAGATGATTGTTTATTTTATGTGATGTACATAATCTATAGAGCAAACTAATGTCTGGATCTTCTCTCTTCTCTCTCTATCTTCACTCTTTCCAGTTTCATCCTTTACTGATGTGTATCTTAGCTTCAATTTGGTGGGCAGTACTGTGCTTCCAGGTTGTGGGTTGTCTGTAGAGTCTCCTGTTATCACAAGTGGGTGTTCAGAGAGCAAAGCCAATTGATTTGTCTGCTGGTAATGAGCCATTTCACATAAATGGAGGTAGAGGGGACAGAGCACGGGCCAGGTGTTTATATTTATGTGTGGGTGTGCTATGGAGGATTTCACATAGCAGCTATGAGGTTTCCGTCACATTGCACCGATGAAGATCAATTAGCGGTGGATGTTGTTGACTGAAGCACATTGAAGATTGAATTGTGCATTGATTGAGGTATATAGGAGACAGTAGAGTGGGTGTTTATAACTCAATAAATTAAAATCACGGTAGCCATAATGTTCAAGTTTCAATATGGTTGTAAATATGATTCTTCACACCAGAGGACCAGCTTATTAATTCAGAGCAGCCATTTGCATGAGAGGCATTTAGTCTAATTGTCCTTACTCATTTTGATTGGGAATAATTTATTTATACAATTTACATGCACAGCAAAAGAAGGCCTTGTTAATATTCCACAAGTTACCTTTCTGTGTAATTTGGCATACTGCGATTATTGAGAGTGCCTATTCTCCTATAGGGTTCAAACAACATCTATTGTAACCATGTCACTTGGCTCAAGATATGCAGGCTAGATACAAGGAAAGATGTTGATATAAAAGATGATATAGAGGCTTATAGAGAGTATGGTGTCCAAACAATGCTCCAATAATGCCACTAATATCACATTACACTAATAACACCTGGCTTAATTACATTTTTCCAAATACAATTTCCATATTATTCCAAATAAAATCTTAATCAAAGTAATAAACATCAAGGTGTTTACGTGACCCATGTCTTAATTACAGTATTCTCATAATCGCATTAAGATCAGTGTATAGGTGTGCATGTAAACATAGCCAGTGGTAAAAGCCAGATTCATCAGTTTCCTGTCTACCGCAGATTTGGAGCAGAGATGCAAAGTCTGATTCTTTGAAGTAAATTGAATCTTCCAGACTGTCTGAAGGTAGTAAATTGA
>CABFOQ010054461.1:53903-67057 GCA_900660455.1 Gephyroberyx darwinii
TCTCTCTCTCTCTCTCTCTGTCTCTCTCTGTCTCTCTCTCTCTCTCTCTCTCTCTCTCTCTCTCTCTCTCTCTCTCTGTCGTTTCACACCATGGGACGTATCCACTTCAGACCTCCATGCATTCACATTTGTCCTCCTCTGACTACGTTTTGCTCAACAGACAGCTAACAGACTGTCTGTAGACGGGATGCTATCCAGTTGAACTCTTGAGGCGTTTGCTAGTGGACAAATGTGAATGTCTTGGAGCAATTAGCTTGCGCTGCATTTGTAGAGATGAAAGAAAAAGCAATCTTCATCATAGCATGTTTCAGAGTTGTCATACATCCTGAGCTCCATTACATTGTACATTTTGAGAACTCAAGTTCTCTGAGTGCTGACAGAGACAGACACCATCCATCCAGAACATAGCAGGCCAGTGAATGAGTCTTGTGTGTAGAAGCTAGTGGGTTGGTTGGTGGGTTGGTTTTAGTGCACATACTTCTACATGAGCAATCAATCACAAATACTGGCTGCTTTTGAGGACTTGTAGTCATCTCCTCTCACATTCGTTTAACCATATAAACCCCAGCAAATTAGACGCACATGATGCACATTTATTTCATTTTCTGTCCAGAGCCCTACTTCCGTTGAGGCAAAACTCAACACTGTGAGGGATTGTTTTGTAATAATAACAATAACAACAATAATAATAAAATATTCCTGCATTATGATAGGAGAATAAATGTGGTGGTAACCTGTTAATGGTAGGGTAAAAGCACAAATTTAAGTGTAAATGGACAAATTCTCTGGATGAGGAAACGATCCTGGCAGGTGTGATTAAGTCTTCTCTCTCTCTCTCTCTCTCTCTCTCTCTCTCTCTCTCTTTGTTTCTCTCTCTCTCTCTCTCTCTCTCTCTCTCTCTATATATATATATGTCTCTCTCTTACATGTAACTTGGTCTAAACTATGAGACAGTGCCATTCCAGCCCACAACCCTCTCGTTTCCATTTACAACATTTTTGCTGCTGCGAAATAAGTTGCCAAAAATATGAAGTCCCGCACCATTTCAAAGTTCTACTGAAAAGATGATTAGCAAAGACACTCATCAGTGTGTCATTGAGGTATTATCACAGACGTGATTCACAAAAAGCTAGCCTTCTTCACTTGAAATGGTCCGAAAAAAAAGCTTCAGTGGAGTCAAGGTAGTGTGACTTGTAGTTTTCTTGACTGTTGTGTATCCAGAGCCCGTGACTGAGAGAGTCTGGCCAGGCTGATATTAGTGTCATGCTGCTGCCTCATTCTCATGAATCAGGATGGGAATATTTAACAATTCTCTGCATAACATTACGATGCTGAGATGCCAAACAAGATGAGCTGGCATAGATTCACTAATTGCAATGGCCAAACTCTTTTAATCAAAGGCCCTGACTGTGTTTATACAGGGTACAAACAAAGCAGGCTCTCTTGGTGTGTTTCCCACATTTAGATTTATTTTGTATGTATAGTTTTCACATGGCTTGGGTACACTAACCAAATACTTTACATCCCTTTGCAGATATGTTATGCTTAACTTAAACACATATTGATTCTAGTGAAAAAAAAATGAAGTTGATATTATTAATATTTCTGTGTTAATTACAGATAATACCCAGAGGTAAATTTACAGACGGAAGTCTTCACTCCTTCCACCTGGCAGGGGACTGATATTCACTCTCTAAAGTCCATATGAGACTCACTGGGCTCCACCATACCACACATAGACACAGATTTACAAATCTAAATCTAAACCTTGCATCTGAAAGGACACTCAAGTGCCTGGCTGTGATTATTGGTGTCTGATTATTACTCAATTTGTTCTATTCAGTCACTTTCAATTATCTCAATGCGTAGAAAGAAATTCAGACCAGCTCCTGGAAAACCAAGTCTTCCATGCATTTCTTTAGTATTCAGTTGGAGATGTGCACAACGCTTGGCCAACACTTCCTTTATGAAGGACTTGTTTCTGATGCCAAAGGTTTAGGTTTAAAGGTCCCATGGTAGTCTCCAGGGTTGGGGACCCTTGAGACTGAACAGATAAACCAAGCAGCGTTTCAGCAGCAATGCTTTAGACATCTCGTTTAAAAAGAAAAAAGATCTGGTTTATTGTTTCATTTTCTGTTTTTATTTGAATCTAACCTCCATAACCACATCCATTAGTTTTACTTGTTTCGATTTGTTTACATTGATTTCATTAGATATGTCATTTTCAGGCACATATCAGTCACTGATTTTTTACTTAAATGGATGGAGCATAGCCCATTACTGCCAACAGTTTGTGCTCATGACAGAAAACTTTATTGCCAAACTCTTGTATAACAAATACACACAAATACATGGACTAGTTACACTTTTATAACTAATGGAACACTTGTGTTACTCTTTTGTTGAAGTCTTGAAGTGATCTTTTATAATCTCTTTGTTATTCCTTTAGAGTTGCTATTCTAATTGGGGATTACTGAGATTCTCTTACCTCATAATCTCAAATCCAAGCAGACATAACAGTTGGTAATAAGCCCCTTGGAGAGTCTGAGAAGGGTTAAAGATGTTACTGACTTGAAATACTAGAAAACTATAAATAAACGTTTTGGATTTGGGTAGATATCATTTGATGTATTGCTTTTTCAAAACTCCAGCCTTAGGCTGTCTTCTGTATTAGCACTCATGACATGACATACAGCAGTTGTATGAAAATGCTTCGCATTTATGAATCATCAGAATTCTGTCAAGTCTGAAGGTTTTTAGTTTGGTGAAACGCAGAGACTTGTGTTGTCTCTTCAAAATATTTCGTAAACTTGTTGAAATGAGGCATAGAAATCACTCCACTGCCTCTAACTGTGGGAAGTGATACTGTATGTACAATCAGGTTAGTGATTATGATTACAATGGAAAGAGCATTGTATTTATTTTAAAGCTATTGATAATACTTTGATAACTATGTACAATGTAAAGAGAATGAACAGGAACTATAGGTATGTAAAGTATACTGTGTATAAAGGCGTTTGTTCTCGGGGAGGGATGGGCATGGGGTTCATTCTGCTCAAGGCAAATTGTTCAAAACAGAATATTGATGATTCTTGTCCGTGATGTAGACAACGTCTATGTTTTTTTTGATAAAAGGCAAAATGACATGAAAACAGTAAAAGTTTGTGTGTGTGTGTTTTCTTTGACAATATTTCTGTTTAATTGAATGTAGATCTTCGTCAAGCATTGCAACATGTAATCACATCAGTCTAGACTGCTGTAAGCCATCACTGGTGTGACTTTTTAGGATAAGCCTGCGGACTGAGGGCACATGTTTAATCCCAGGCTGTGCACTACTGCTCTGTTTAAACATATGGTATTTTGGCAGCACTTAAGTTTATGGTGGAATAACAACAGTGTGAGAATTGTTATTACTGTGTTGTTTGGCTACCAGCTTTTTCCATTGAACCACCAAATGATTCATACTTACTAAGAAATTAATAAAGGTGACGATCAAAACATACAGGGGGGAGAAGGACCAGTAGACCTATTATAGACCTAGTATTCCTTATTAGGTCATTGCATTTAACAACTACAGTCAGTACTACAGTACTACAAAAATATGTTGACGTAGTAGTATGTTGACTAGAGTGTAGTTGACAAGACAAATACTTGTTGGTTACATGAAACCTATCATAGGGTTTCATGAACAAGGCTTGAAATTGTTTCATTCATATATATATGTAGAGGGAGAGATGTGCTTAAACACCCAGAGGAGAGGTGCTTCATCAAATAAGTAGTAAGTCTATAGAGATGAGGTATTAGACACTCAATAAAAACTAGTCTATCATTAAAGCATAAAAAAATGACCTTCATCAGCCACATCATACACTGTACACGGAGTGGTTTCTCAGCCCTGTCCCCCTTTTGTAAATCTCAATTTGATATGAGACATGAGATTGTTAAATTGAAGACGTGAAAAAGAGGAATGTTACTGTTGTTTCATTTTAATAAGCGAAACCACCTGATGTCTCATGCTAACATCTTGCTTGCAATGATTTATGTACTACCCCTGGTGTACCTGTTTTATCATTTTTCACCCTCCACCTAAGGTGATCCATAAAAGCATATGGCGCAGATTGGGATCACACCATTTAAAACACATACTCAGATTTTAAACTTCCTCCTACTAGCTTATATTCTAGGGAAAGATACGGCCTATGGACAACATGTCAGTTCGTAGTTGCAATACTGCAAAATGTAGTGCTATAAGGGACAAAAATGTACACTGTCATGAAGATCAATTCAATATTGAAATACATTATCTCTGTTGTGTGCTATCTCATTCCTTGAAGTAAACATTGCAAAAGTTGCAACTGAAGTGTGTCCAGCTGCTGAACTTTCAGAATAAATATACAGTCATTCATTCACTTGATTAATTCATTGAGAATTTAGTACTTATGTTTTGATACTGCCCTCTGGTTGAATGACTGACAACATTTGAAATTTAACAACATGAAGAGAGAAAGACAAAGGTAAAGAGCATTAATGGGGGAAAAATGAAGCAACAATTATTAACAAATCCAAGATCCAAGGAACTTCTGACTTCACTTCCCTGGTCCTGAGATATTATTTCTAGAAGAGTTTTAAAGAATCAACTCTTCTGACTTTATTGCAAGGGTTCTATGAATGGGAGGGAAGTGAATGTACTTCAAGTGTCTGTAAGCTGGAGGGGCAATTCAGAAAAGGCAAGGCAATACTGTACTAAACTGAGTGCATCAGTTTGGGCCCATGTGATAGAGTAAAGCAGATTTTTAGTCTCCTCTCTGTTCATTTACTTGGATGTTCTTGTTGGTTAAATATTTCATAAGTGTTTCTGCTGGAATTTGTAACTATACTGTAGCTGTAGGACTATGTAAGACATGAACTTTCAGCCTAGTTGTAAAAATAATGCATTTCACTTATCTTCGAATTCTTCATACAAGCCTCCACAAGGTCTTAAAAACATCTTTTCTATCAGGTTTGACTGCTGCTAAATAATAAATATTGCACAGATTTGTCTGTAATACACGCGACCAGCAGGGGCGGTCGTTGCCAATTTCCCTCCTAATGGGAAGTTTATTTTGAAAAGAAAAAAAGAACGTGACCTGGAAGCTTTATGTGTATGCGGCTTGATACCGAAGATTTTAAATTAATATAATAGGTCACTCAACAGCATAAAAGTAGTCCACCTCACGCATCTGCTCCCCTCCTGCATTTTGACCCACACAGGGAGAAGGCATGGCCGAACATAACGATGTTACCATAGCGACCGATGTGTTACAGACCTGAAACAAACTTCTCATCACAAAAAACTCTGGATGTTAACAATACTTTCTGTTTGGGTGTAATTTGGAAGAAACCTTAGATATTTTTAACAGACGATTGCTACAACAGCAGGCCATATCTTTTCCATTAATACCAGTTGCCAAAAATTATTTTATTGGAGATGGCTTGATGTTAGTATTTGCCCAACATAACAAGGAAGAGAGGTTATCTAGAATATTTGTATGAGAAAAATAAATCTTTCAAAAGTGCAAGATAGTCTCTCTGTTGCTATGGCGAAAGACACAAATATGACTTATACCTTTAAATGTAGAGATAGTAGAATAATATAGATAATAGATATATATTGTGTAGCTTTAATTTAATTTATTTATTGTATATACACCAAAAGCAGGTCCGCCGCGCTACGCGATAACCTTTGTGGAAACGGGAACAGCGACAGAGTGAGACCTCCGCGCTTTCGACCCTTCCAGTCGTCATGCAGTTATCATGCAACAACCTTCGGTCTCTGCCTCAGCACAACCTATTGTCACCGAGTAAGTGATGCCTGATCCATTCATTGACTATCGTTAAAACAAATGTTGCAAATGAGATACATTGCTGTGATAAACATTGGATATTTGACCTGGCCGTGTAGCATGCTATCGCCTGGGGACGATGTTAGCTTTAGTCGACAACTAACGTAGTTAACGTTGTGCGCCAAGAATCCACTCGTAGCACTGAGAATTTGATGCTCTCGTACAAGGTTTGTATTTTGAAAACATTGTTTTTTCATCTGTGCATGCAACGTTAATAAACCTGTGTCAAAAGTAGGAATAGCGATGTCATCGTTAGCTGGCTTTAACAGTAAGTTAATTTAGGTGGGTTTCATAAGTTTGTCAGATAACTTGTGTGACCAAGTGTTGTTGCTACATAAACACCTGTTAGCTTCAGGGAAAATATTACCTTGACATTTTGAATTCTGCTGCATTGGCGAGTCGCTTTTCACAAAAAGGGGATACAGCATTTTACCTTGTTATTCAAGTGATGTTTCATTGGAGAATAGGATAAAGAAAGTCACGTGTCGCCCTCTGGTGGTTGCCTTCAAAGCTCAGTGCCAAAACGCTGAATGTGATGTAAAATATGAATTATAGCAGTCAATCCATGTCCATATGAAATCAGTCTTACTTTATTGTTAATAATTACTACCGCTACAGATGAAATTGAGGCAATGGTTTATTTGCAGTGAACTTTATTAGTAGGTAAATGTACCGTTTATAACTTTGATCCTGGTTGTGCTCTGGTGAAATACATACAGTTGTGTCTCAGAAGGCTATGTGAAAAAACATTGTAATCATATTTCAGAGTAATATATGGTAAATATAGTGCTCCAGTAATTTATTATGTTGTGGCAGCTGTCGTTACCACAGAGTAGTGTTGGGATTTAACGTGTTACAGTTAGATTATTACCTTTTCCAATAACAATTACTGTAACAAATTACTTCTACATTTTCAGTAATATTATTACCGTTTCCAAACAAATGAATATGTTGTTTCTTTTGTTATCACCCCCTCTAAGTATCAGATTGAAGGTGAATTCAGATTGAAGGCCATCCCTGATTTATTTTCATCAGAATTAGTTGTTGTCCTCTCGCTCGAAGCTAACCTAGAGAATCGGTAGAAAATTTGAAGTATTCCCACTTTGATTTTAATAAGAATGGGGATGAGAACATTGTATATCAGTGCCATTTGGTTTCCCTGATCACTCACAGGAGAGAAGTTACCCTGGTTTTTAAAGTTGAGAGGATGCAATGCCCAGTTTTGGGGGTATGATGAAAAGGCAATATAACAAGTAGCATGATTAATTACTGCCCTTGAGGAGTAATGAGTAAAGCAGTATTGTTACTTTTGAAATTATGTGCAAGGAACACATTACTTTTTGAGTAATGAGCCCAACACTGCCACGGAGAACTAGATAACAGACACAGCTTTTGTTGAAAGTCTCAATATTTAATTCCAACCAAAAGAAACAAACTAGTCAATTACCACTGCAGGGCAAGCTCTCTACATTTAGATGTATTGTTTTCAGTTTTAGCAAAATAACTGGCATAAGTTACTGTTGGCTAGAAATGATTGAACAACATTGAAAATGTGCAAATTTGAACTAGAGTCTATATGGACCGCGGTTGTATAATATGACCAACATTTGGTCATGGTGAAGTTGGGCAGGGCTGCTTGCTATGTGTATATTTCACTGGTTGAAGTGCTGTAAGTAACAATAACTTTGTCTAACAGTGTGATTTGAATATTTTGTGGGTAAATCAATTAATAGAAATGTTTTTACTGTCCCCAATACCAAAAACCCAACTGTGGGCTTGCTGTAGTAATCTGTTGCAGGTTGGAGCATTAATATGTTCCAATGCAAAATATGCAGTGAAGTGACTTTCCTATGTTTTAACACCACAAGGGATTAATAGCGAATTCATAAATACTGTGACAATTCCATTTAATATTTTTGGCCATGATTGTGCCACTAACATGTCATAGCGGCATACTATGCCTGAGAGAAAAAAGTGTTGGGGTAACAACACTTCACCCTCTGTCTGTCTTGTTAAATTTCAATATGGCCCACTAGAGGTCTCAACTCTCTTATTTGCAACTGTTTCAGGCGCTGTAGCCAGCTGACTCAGGAAGAACCTGTTCTAGCGACTTCTCCGACGCCATGGCCCCACATCCAGTGGTCCAGGCCATCATTGACCTTTCTGCTGGAGCCATAGGTAACTACAGAGTTCTGTTTCACAACATCATCAAAAAAACACTATCAACATAATATGTGGTCCATGTCTATGAAATCTGACTCTCTTACTTTTAACCGTTTTCCATCACTTGACCAAATGACCTACTAGCTGTGGCAGAGAGCTTGTCTGACCTAGCAGGACGTTTTGATGACTCCTGTCTTTTTCCGGCTCATCTCTCTCTGTGTTTCCATTGTGTGCAACCCTCTGCAAAGCCCTCTCTGATCCTTATCTCTCTTGAAAGCCCATAGGGTGTGTAAGTCTGCTTGTGTCACCAAAGAGTCCTTTGACTTTACTTTAATGCTTATAACCAACTGTAACTATTTCTGTTCAGCACTGTCTATACACGTCTATGAGTCAGGGCTCTCTTTCACAGTTTGTCCCTCTGGTTTTCTCCCAGGAGGAACTGCGTGCGTTCTGAGTGGGCAGCCTCTGGACACTGCAAAAGTGAAGATGCAGACCTTTCCTACCCTGTACCGGGGCTTCGTCGACTGCGTCTTGTCTACCTACAGACAAGTGGGTCTGCGTGGTCTCTACCAGGGAACCAGCCCGGCTCTGATGGCCAACATTGCTGAGAACTCGGTGCTCTTCATGAGCTACGGCTTCTGCCAGCAGGTCATCCGCTTCTCGGCGGGACTAGACAATGACGTTGTACTGAGGTAGGGAGACGCCCAAGAGGTTGTCCCTCCTGTTAATGCGACGTCTACTGTGAAATTGTCCTTAAAATACATGTAAGATCTCCCACTAAATGAAGTCTTTCTTTTGTATGTGCTCCCCTCTCTTAGTGACATGCAAAAAGCCAGTGCTGGATCGGTGGCATCCATCTTTTCCTCACTTGTACTGTGCCCCACTGAGCTTGTGAAGTGCCGACTCCAAGCCATGTATGAAATGGAGGCATCAGGCAAGATCGCCAATGGCCAAAAGTAGGTGGTTTTTATTGTTCAATTTTGTTTGATATTGTATGGGTTGTTTATTCTTGCAGAACTCAGTTTTATCACCTTTGCATGAAATGGATTTAGTACTGCTGAAAAATAATCATGCAGCTAAATATTCAATTAATACAGCAAATTTGCCGTAATTATAACTGAAATGACTTTGTACAATCACATAGAATTAAAAAAAAAAACAGACTTACCCCTCTGCGATTGAAAATCAATTGTTCACGGTTGAAAGAGGCAGGGTAATCTTTTGATAGTCCTTGATCACATTTGGATCCCATTTGATTTAATGCACATGCTACAACACATGGTACTCACCCACACTCATGAAGAGACGGTGTAGTTTTCCTCCAGAATGTGCAACATGTGTGCGCACGGTGCAAAGGAAATAATGCTTTAGGATGCAGGACATTGTACCACGGCCTGAGAGAATCTATCATTCTGATTAGCTAGAGGATGCCCATCAATACTGTGTAATCTGCAGCACAAACCAGACACTCTTGGCTGAAGTGTCTGATTAGAATCCTAAATTAATGTGCTAGCAAGAACCGAGCATTTCATTTCAACCCCGTTCACATAGGGCCAAGGGAAAGCCACATGCCTTTTACCAGCAGACCAATTATTAATTATTAAGTTGATGTTCATCAGTTGCAGGGAAGGGTAAAGTAGAGTTTTGCACATGACAAGTTGATGGAAAGCTTATTCTCGTGCAGGCCATTCTATGAGGTTTGTGGTTTATAACAAGAAACATACTGATTGCTTACACAGGACTTTCTAAATCTGGGGAAAAGTGTGCAAATTTGACACATTTCTACATTTTTGTGGTGAATCTTTGCCAAGTTTGATTAGCTGTATTCCCATGGCTCTAAAGTTAGGTAAAAGAAGTGTTTGGTTATGAGTTAATATTTCATTAATGCGATCAAATGCAGCAAACAAAAACTTTAATTACTTTTAAAAAATCATATTAGTCTGCATGTGAATGTAGTCTGTGTGAACTAACCAAGCCAGATTTCCCCTGCTCTTTCTGAAGCACAATGTGGTCGGTGGTGAAGACGGTGATGAGGAATGATGGGCCCCTGGGCTTCTTCCAGGGCCTGACCACCACCATAGCCCGAGAGGTCCCTGGTTACTTCTGCTTCTTTGGTGCCTATGAGCTCTGCCGCTCCGCTTTTGCAGACTACTTGAAATGTGACAGAGACGACATAGGTACTGGCAAGATATTCCTTCCTTCTGCTCTCCACGGTGGACCGCCTTCTTTTTCCGTTAGCCGTCGTGGAGTTTTGAACATTGAGATTAGTGGTTATTAAATTGTAGAGATGCTGGAGAACTACTGTAGCGCACAATGTTGCAAACTGCAAGCCAGCTTTCCTGTGTTCAGTCTGCTCCGTTAGGTAGCTTAATATGTTTACCACTGCAACAGCGACTAATGTTGAACTGTTGAACTTTGATGTGATGCATCAAGCGTGAGCAAGAGATATTTTATTGTATAGTTGGATTGCTGTTCTTAACAAGCAATGAGCCTACATGTTGACTTTGAATTGCTCATGTCAAACTCTGATGTATCATATGTCGCGCTGTGCACCTTGCAGAACTAAAGATATCGTTTTATTACTGAATGTTTGCATTGTGCATTGTTTGCAAGTGTTTGTGTGTAATTTGTACTATTGTATATTTTATAGGTGTGGCTCCAATCATGTTCAGTGGGGGTTTCGGAGGGGCGTGCCTGTGGCTGGTGGTCTATCCTATGGACTGTGTCAAGTCTCGGATCCAGGTCATGTCCATGATGGGCAAACAGGCAGGATTCTTCAAGACATTCATGACCATCGCACGCACTGAAGGTAGGCATGGAACAAAGTTGCTGTTATCCTTTGTTTTGTAGTCTTAACAGAGATGTTTTGCATTCAGATTTGCTTGATAACACATTCTGGGTGAAAATCTCTTTCGTTTAGGTGTGAGGGCGCTCTACTCCGGCCTCACCCCCACCATGGTCCGCACCTTCCCCGCTAACGGTGCACTATTCCTGGGTTATGAAGCCAGCCGGAAGATCATGATGAAGCAGTTTGACCACTAACCGGTTTTTCCTCCCCAAATCCAGGGCCTGTATGCATAAATGCCTTAGAGAGGGAGTGCTGATCTGAGAACAGTTAACCTTAATCAAAGTGAAGTTTTATAGCCATATAACCTGATCAGTCTTCTAGTTTTTGAGGCTGTATCTGTTTGGGCCCTGGTCTCTGCCATTTGACACTTTTGTTTAACCTACTTGAAACCGCCACACTCCATCTCTTTTAAGCTTGCAAAAAAGAAATCCTAGTGTTTATATCTCTTAAACTTTAATTTATTACTTAGATGAACAATTTGTGTTTGTATTTAACATGTTGATTTCCACAAATATGAAGATTTGTCAACCTATATGACAATAGTTCATGTACAGTACCAGCATCAGTGTCATTTAAGAATCGTCAACACTCCAGTTTATTGTTATTTTATGTCTACCTCAGTAAAAGTACATTGTTAATAAAAGCACTCCATGATTAACAGTGTTTTAGCCTCTGGAAATGAAGGATTGTGTGGCCATCTTTACTACACAGTCTTACAACCTTACTAAAGCTCCATATTCATTTCAGTTTTGAAAAACATTCATTCAAGTTGCCTAAAATGTATTATTATGAGTATTATTTTAATGGTGGAATGGTTTACAGTACTCTGTATATACCTCAGTTTGGGGTCACATCTTTGTTTTGGTACAAAAGTTACTTACCATTTATAGCACTTCACACCCTTGCTTGAGGTCTTATAACATAAAAAATGTGGGCGTGACCTCAAATTCCAATTCGTAATTCCACAATCTGATTAGGGGATGGGGAGTGTTACTGATTTCCTGTTTGTATTCCTCGGAAGGGAGTTTGGCTAACATTCCTGCCTTACACTTATGGGACAACTTACAGTAAAAGAAATTCCTGCTCTATAAAGAATACATGTTTAGTTCAAGTGTCAGTCGGTTTGCATTTATTCACAGAACTTGATTGATTGGCTTTTCTGTATTAGTTTGGCTACAACTGCATGCTCCATAGCTCTGACCCATCATAGAAATATGGTGTAGTAATAAATCCAACAGTTAATGTTTTTTAACATTAAAGTTTCATCTGTTTTGAAAGTAACAACAGCCAGCAAGTGCTTTAGCCTTTAGCCTGTAGTTTTTCATCTCACTGACCAGATCATTAGCCATGACTAAATCAAAAGTCATTCTGCTCTTGTGTGTGTCCTAAACTGAGGGTGTCTTACTGAACACGCTTTGGTTTACATGTATTATTCCACTCCTGCTTGTGTTTATGCCTCCACCATTTTCTGACTAAATACTTCAATCACCAATGTAACTTATATTGTTTATGAGACCATGAGAAAATGTCAACTGCCTCATCAAAGTTTCCATTTGCACACTGCGTTTGACATGCAGGTTTTATTCCAGTGCTGAGTAGTTGGCAATTCAGAATTTACAGTCATATTCCTATAATTGTTAGTATTTTATTAAGGGAATGTTAAGAAATTGAAATATGGCATTAAACATTTGTAGATATGAATCCTAACACAGTATTGGATAGGATATATTTTGTAATTCTATGATCTACATTAAATGTGCCATTGGAGGAGAACGTTGTCTTGTTGTCTTTATTTTATTAGTTGCCATTGCAGGGCAAGCATGTCATGTATTGTTATAAAACAAATCAATTCAAAGTTAAAGCACTAGCAGTAGCGACAATAACTCACAGAGGACCATAATAATTTAGTCAATATCTGCATTTAATTGTTAAAAGACCAAAACAATTCACACTGTGTATTAGGAGCATACATGTGTTAATATATGAATGAAATAAGTGGTGTGACGACAATCTGAGAAAACCTTAGATATGAAGATATTCAGATATATTTCAATTTAATACATTTTTCAATTTCATACATTTTTCAATTTCAAGCATTTCTCAAAGATGTGTATCAGTTCTAAAGAAGTCTTGAATAAGAAGTATCAACGGAGTAAAATGTTGAAAACAAACAGTTCTTGGTAGTGGACTCAGACTTTTGGACCCCACTATACATTTCACTGCATGTCCAGCTTTCTCTTGGTTAATATAAGGAACAGTGC
>CABFOQ010054462.1:0-14579 GCA_900660455.1 Gephyroberyx darwinii
TTCCACTGCAACAAGTGTCGCCTCCAGTTCGTCTTCCTGAAGGACAAGATGCAGCACAAACTGGAAAACCATCGCAGCTTCCGCCGGCCGGCCCAATTGGAAGGACTGCCGCCGGGGGCAAAGGTCGGGTGGGGGGGCACTGTCATATTTATACATGTCAGTCATTTAGCTGACGGTGGTATCCAGAGAGGCTCCACCGAGGTCAACAGTAGAATAATTCCTACATCACCAATATTACAGTAGTAAGGTCCGGGGTCAGAGGTCAGAGGTCACAGAACCCTGATAATGGATGTGATCTGACGGTAGAAATGAGAGTTTAATGATGTGGGAATGAAAAGGTTCACTGTTTTATTACAGGTGACAGTAATTACACCACTGGCCCACCAGGTGGCGCTACCTAACAAATATCCATGCAAAAGGACAGGAAGACGAATCATAGCTGATTACTGACTAACTGCTCTGATTCTACCACAGAGCTCAGTTTCATTTGCTTTATTTAACTAATGTTTGAACTTTCTTCTTTATTTCATGATTTTTATTGTCTGTTCTTCACTTTGTAAAATGTGTGCAGTAATGCAGATTATACTACTATAATACTATACTACTATACTATTGTACTACTACTATTATTATTATAAGTAGTAGTAATTCTTGTCATTCTAATAATTGTTTATTATAATAATAATTTTATTAATTGTACATTTCTGTGTCTCCAGGTGACCATCAGGACGTATGGGAAGATCAGGATCCAGCCTTCACCAGCAGGGGGCAGCATCCAGGCCTTCCAAAGCCCCGCCCCCCTCCTTGTCCAACCAACCAATATCCTGACAGATTCTCAGAAACAGCCAATCCAGAAGAGACTTCTACTCCCCAAACTGCCCAAACCCCCCCCCAAGAAACCTGTTGGCAAGAAGGTCCATGTGAAGAGGTCTGTATAAAAGATCCAGCCCATAATAATACATATTAGTGAAGGGTGTACAAAGATGAAACACTTCAACTTACATTCTACTTTTACAATTATGGGGTTCAAATAAAACAAAAGATTTTAAATAAATACACAGACAACAAAAAGACCATCAATTGAAATAAATTGTCTTGTAGGATTTTCAAAATAGATCAGAGATTGTAACTCTTCATACTTTAGTGACAATCTTGAAATGGAGAATTAACATTAATTATTGCTAATTAACAACTAATGGGTTAGTTAATCAATAGTAACTACTATAGTGAACATCATTCAATCATGTTAACTAGTCAACTGTGGTTAACTTGTCTTAAACTTTAATGTAATCTTCTTTTTTAGATTGTGTTGCTTTATTGCTTAAGTCTTTACTTTTATTATTTCCTGTTACGCATTTGTAACTATGTGTTTGAAAACTGCTGTACAAATATTTTACAATTCTTATAAACAGTTAATACTTGGAGAAGTCCGGTTAGTAGGAAGGATCTGTGACATGGTTGTCTCCGGTCCATCCAGCAGGGATGGCGGGGACAGACCGGTGTGTCTGGAGTGCGGTACCGACGCCTCGGACTTCGCCAGCCACTACCCGACCCACGTCCACTGTCTGCTCTGTCCATACAGCACCTGCTGCTCCAGAGCCTACGCTTCACACATGATCCAGTACGACAGCAGACACATGGACAGGACACACTGTTGTACAGTTTTGTTAGTTTGGCTTCCTTTCAATGTATTGACACAAACTGAAGCATGATGACAAACAAATATTTTGTCTTGATTGCAGCAACCACGTCCCTCATTCAAAAGACGAGCCTCTTCCCCTGCACAGGCAGCCTCCTCCCTGGTAATCTTGTTTCTCTGGTCTCGGTGATGTTAAGTCTCCATATTCAGCTGTCGTATTTCTGCTTTCTAATCTTTAATAACGGCTGGGGTTTCCTCTCCAGCTCCTTCCTTCTGCAGTGTTCGCAGTGTGATTTCATCCCTCAAACTGGAGATCAGATGGCAGATCACCTGCTGCTGAATCCGGACCACAGCTCCAGTACATGCCAGCCCAGGAGTAGGTGTCTACAACATGCATGCATTTCCAAAATGCTCTATACCTGTTTTGGGGGAAGAGTCATTACCTGAATTACAGACTGGATTACCTGGATCCAGTCTGCAAAACAGTATCAACCAAGAAGTTCTTCATGTTTTGCATGTTGGATTGATTGATTGGCTGATTTATTGAAGTTAGGCAATTTAAGACTTTCCTTAAATTGTGCAGTGTGTTTAGTATATAATACAGATGTACTCCTGACATTGGGTCACATATTCCTTTCCAAGTCCAAGTCGCCTTATTGCTACATAAAGAAAAATGTTGCTGCTCTTGATGAATTTTTCTATTCGTCAAGTCTGGCTCTTAAATCAAGCTCCTTGAAGGAGCTCAGAGGTTGCGACAGATCTAGTTTCCTCATTCCGGCCAGCTCCTGGCTTCAGCACAAGCTAAAGTAAAAACTGACCTGATTGCAGGCTCAAGGTCTCCACTGCTTCCTTGACGCCATTTGGTAATGGAATTGGAAGAACTGGTAAACAGCAGACCAAGAATGTGGCAGTGTTTACACGTCAGGATGGTGTTGAAACTGCTGTGTAGCCATTTTAGATACAAGTCATGACCTGAGCTGAAGTTCATCGTTCAACAGCTCTAAAACCAGCTATCCTTAAAAAAGTACCATCATTGGTTTTATTCTTTTTTATCAACATTGTCAGAAAATGTGTAAGAAAAAACTGTTAAAAAAGGGGGAAAAAAGTCCCTCAGAAGGCTTAAAGTTCAATTCTCCCTCCTTCTCAGCCTACATTGAACCTGACATCCAGTTCTGCCATGATGAAGAACTGGACCGTTTAGAAGAGGAGGACCCAACCCGGAATGACGACTTGCCAGAACCTTCTTGGACTTCAGCAGATCACTGGAAGCAGCCCATGGAGAGTGATCCAGAGAGCACAAAATTCACCGTTACCAGGTTCACGCAGGGTAGCGGGCCTTGCCATAACCTGCCCAAAAACAATGACGCCATTGACTTCTTCAACCTGCTCTTCCCCTCAGCGCTTGTGGAGCTGATCACCAACGAGACCAACGCCCACGCCAAGACCTGCCAGTTCCTGGGCACCTGTTCCCCAGACTGGAGCCCGGTCACTACCCATGAGATCAAAGGTTTCATTGGCCTAGTCATCCTGATGGGGATCCAGAACCTACCCGACCCATCCCACTACTGGTGCTGGAGTCAACACGACAACAGCTACACCTTCTACCGGGCAATGAGCTTCAGACGCTTCAAGCAAATCGCTGTCAACATCCGCATGGGCAGTTTCACCACAGACGAGTGTCGCAGTATGAGTAATCCCAATGACTCGCTGCATATTTTCAGGCCCATGTTGGACATCCTGAGCAGTGCTATGTGGGATGCCTATCTACCCAACTGTTGCCTGACCATTGACAGGGCCCTGTTGCCCGGCCTAGAGGAAGAGGGATGCCACGTCAAGGGGAACCCAAAGACCCAGCCTCAGGTGTGGCTGCTCTGCGACTCCAAGTCCGGCTACTGCCACAGGTTCTCCATCCAGATGGGGGAGAAGATTCGCCAGGAGCCGGGCTTCAGTGTGGTGCCCCAGCTGGTGGAGGGGCTGGAGGAGAAACACCACCAGCTCTATTTGGCTAGCTCACTGACCTCTGTCCCGCTCATGCAGAAACTTCTGGACCAGGGCATCTACGCCTCTAGCTCCTTCCCTCCACAGAGTCCCATCCTGCCCAGAAAGCTGTGGGAGGAGGGCCAGCTGGAGAAAGCAGGGGAGTTTCTGCAGTGGCAGTTTGGCCCTCTGTTGGCCACCCGATGGAAGGATGCCAAAGAGATGGGCTGCCTGTCAACCAACGCAGCTCCTGGGCAACCAGACACTGTATGGAGGAGGTCTCAGACCAAAGTGGGTGAGCTGGACCCCATCCAACGCCCCATGGCCTTCTGCCTCCTGCAGGAGAATATGCGAGGAGTTGACATATGCAAGCAGCTGCTGGCCTGCAACCCGCTGGGAGGAGTTCCCCAGGACAGACACTGGCGCAGTCTCTTTTGGTTCCTGGTCAACCTGAGCATCGTTAACGCCTTCATTGTTCTGCGTGAGAGCCGCAAAGACAACCCTCCCCCCTGGGTGCAAGATGGCCTTTTCTCCCAGGTCAACTTCCGCAAACGGCTTGGCAACCAGCTGGCCAAGTGTGCCCAGAAATACTTTGAGACCATGGAGATTGCCAGTTCACGTGGGATGAGGGGTGAGCCAGCGGATGAACCAGTTAAACAAAGACACAGGATGACGAAGGTCAGCACCATCTCCAAGAGGTGCAGAAACTGTAATGTGAAGAACATTCGTCATGAGAGTGTGTATGGCTGTATCATCTGTAAAGTCAACTTGTGTAAGCAGCCAAGCTGCTTCTGGGAATTTCACAGCCTGTCACCCCTCAACAAAGGTCAGTTTTTTAAGAAATAGATTTTGGTCCTGGTCAGTTATGTCCATGTATTTTTCCATTGAGTATTTTTCCACTGAGCTGTCTGGGCGGTAGAGCATGAGACTCTCAGTCTCAGGGTCGTGGATTCGATCCCCACATATTGTCAAGTACCTTTGTAAGTCGCTTTGGATGAAAGTGTCTGCTAAATGACTGTAATGTAATGTAACTTAACTTTGTGAAGTTGGTTTATTACTGATATAATTTACACCATGAGAGATACACGTAAAAAAAATGAACATCCTTTTATGTTTTCAACAGGATCAACAAAAATTGGATTTGTCAAGGACAGAATAAGGTAATACTTTCAATATTTAATGTAAAAGATTCCCTGTATTTTATTTTATTTGTTGTTCATTTTGGCAGTGTTTTTTGGCATTAAGGGTTCCAAGATGTCCTTGAAATATTATATTGACGCCACCTTGAGCAAAACATGAATTAAGTTAAATCTAAATGTCTACATTCTGACAAAATGTTTTAGTCTCAATAATCCCTGCTGTAAATGCCAATTGTTGTTGATTTGATTGTTGCTGTTTTTATCTCCCCTTTTCTGTCCTGCAGTGGAGCAATCGAGCTGGAAGATGCTGATGACAACATGGATGAGGCATTGGCCCCTGTGGAGGATCTGGACTTTTCCGAAGATGAGAAAGTGGAGGAGTTTGATGAGATTCTGGCTGCTGAAGCAACTGAAGACATTAAGCAAGATAAAGACATCACAAAACCAACATCTCAGCCGGGATCAACAAGAGACCAAGCTCAGCCTCCAACCATTTTGCCAGTCATTAGAGAGCGTGAGGATTTCCTCACTGCCCGCCAGCTGAGGATTGCTTTGTTTGCTCTGTGTGATGGAATACGCCAGGCCTCTCAGGACTTCTCAACTGAACCTCAGCTCATCCAGGCCTGGCTGAAGGAGGGCAGGAAGCGGTTGAAAAGGGCTAAACAGGAACAGGATATCCATGCTGAGGGAGGGGAGCGCCTGGTGGAATGGGTGCTAGCCATGCGTGAGCAGCAGCTTCCCATCACTGAGAGCAACCTCTTCCAAAAAGCCTCCATGTTCAAGAAGAAAGGAGGTTTCAGCGACTCCTTCCGCATCTCCTATGACTGGGCTGTGAGTTTCATGCTGCAGCACCACCTGGGCCTGCAGAGTGTTGGGAGGGTGACCACACTGGGCCGCATCCTGCCGCATTCCCTGGAGGACAAGGCTCAGTGCTTCACTGAATTTACCCAGAAGCTCATCCAAGTCCATAAACTCCCAGAGGGCGCTATAGCTGCTATGGATGAGCTGTGCCTCTTTGTGGACTTCAGTTTAATTGAGGACAAATCTAATGCAGCCTGCCGAACTGAGGCCCTCAAACTATGTGGTTCTTCTTCACCTCTGATCACTGTGTACCTGGCAGCGCTGGCTGACGGTACGATGTTGCCATCCCTGGTGCTGGTTAAGGGGCAGCTGGCTGAGAAGGTCCAGCCAGAGTTTGTCCTGCTAGAGGCCAGCACAGAGGGGTTCTTAACAGAAGAAGCATTGGACCTTTGGACAAACAGGATTTGGTTGCGGCACATGTCCGCTCTGAACCAGCCAAGGAAAGGCATGCTGGTCCTGGACCGACACCGGGATCATGTGGCAGATCCGTTCCTCGCTGCCATCAGTGGGTCAAGCACCCTCCCAGCAGTGATCCCCACTGGCTGCTCCTTCTGTCTTCAGCCCATGGATGTTTGCGTAAGACCTGTGCTGCAGCGCTTCCTGCTCTCTCGCTGGGCAAAATTTAATGCAGGATATCAGAAGGAAGAGACTTCGCCAGACCAACTCCAAGCAAACATCACCCAGCTTCTGATTGACTGGCTGGTGGAGGCCCTGACTCACCTGACTGAATGCCCCCAACTTCTAAAGAAGTCATTCCACCTGACGGGCCTTCTCCCTAGACAGGGTGAGGGGGAGGAGACGCGAAGCCCTGCAGAGGTCCAGACCCACCTCCTCAACAGCCTGGCAGAGGTCCTACTGGGGGATGAAGGCCTGGAGCCTGGTTCCCCTGACCAGCTGGAGCTGGAAGATGAGGAGGAAACAGAAGAGGAACAAGAGGAAGGAGAGGAGGCCAAGGGGAGAGGGGATGCTACAGCCCAGAAACAGGAAGATGAGGAGGAGGAGAGCACGGACACAGAAGATGTCAGGGAAGAGGACGACAAGGAGACGCCTGAGACCAAAACAGAAAGAGGAGATAAAATAGGGAATGAGTGGAAGATGGCAGATGTGAGCAGACTGGAATACATAGAGACTGGAGAAGAGGAGGATGACAGAATGGATGAGAGCTAAACAGGATGAAGAGAAGGATAGATATCTTCTACAAAGGTGGAGAAAGAGAGAAAGTATTGGGGGTGAAATAGACTGAAACCAGACACTAAGGTATGCAGACATGATTAAACAGAAGAAGATGGTGATGATGATGATGATGATGAAGATGGTGATGATGATGAGGGACCTACAGTCTGGTCTTCCTGTCTGTAGTTTGTTGGTAGTTATTGAGTTTTTTTCATGGTTCTTCCCTTGTTTGGTATCATTTCAGCAAATGGACCGTCGTGACTGTCCAGTTTTATGTTTTCCCTGCAAATGATTTCACATTACGGAGAATCCTGATGTGGATGGAAGATTTCTGCTTCCTGAAAAGACTGTATATTTGTCTTTCTGGACAGGTTTTCTACCCACTAGATAGGTACTACTGTGGAAAAGAAGATTCTGTAGTCTGTTCTCAACATCTCTAACTACCTGTAGGACCCCCTGAAGTTGGTCATGTCAGATCTGACAATATGAACTTGTTGTCTTGGTGCTGATGTACAGAAGATTTTAGATGCTGTTCTATAGAAATAAAATCAAAATGTGGTTTAGATTCATGACGGCGTGGCCGGATGTCTGCTGTGGTGTTCATTTGGTGGTTTTTGTATCAACATAACATCCTGGTATTGATGAATACAGTTTTAACTTTGGTCATTCTAGCATTGATGACAAAACTGCAGAGATGATTACAACTACGTGAGGGTTTCTCTTAAGAAAACAAAAATGCATGTTATTTTTTGAACATGAGGTTTATTGTCCGATCAAGGGCATGCATGAATGTCCAGAGTATCTTGACAGTGTTTCCATAAATATGTCAGATCCCAGATCAGCAGATAAATAACAATATTTTTCAATGTGCTGTTGAAGAGCTTTTGTAGTAGATATTTCCCTCAACTGCCATTTTATTCAGTGAGAAATTGACTAAATTGAATCAATAGTTGAATCTCATTGGTTGAATTAAACCTCGAGGGGAGCCAAAGTACCACTGTTTTTCAGAGTGCAGGTTGAACTGGTCAAAGTATAACTAAAAACATAAATGTCAGTGACTTCTTTCTATCATTCATTCATGAACATCCGTGATGTTGGAAGGTCGGCAGGCTAGCTAGCTGACTCGTCTCCTGCAAAAAGCCAGAGGAAGAGGTTTTATTTCCAGTTAACTTGAACTTTCACCAGTTAGCTTTACTGATACCAACTGCACTCACTGTTGGGGTGTAGCTTTGGCCTGTTGTAGCTTGATAAGTAATATGGTACATGGCACATAAAGAGCAGTGGTGACTTGTTCTTAAGATAAGATAAGATAATGCTTTGTTGTGCATCACATGCTCCGCGACATCAATTTCAGAAAGAAACAAAAGAAAACTGAATCAGAAAAGTGAGGAAAAGTCTGTCCTGGTACAGTCCAGCCAGGAGATCTCTGACCTTTGAGCATGAGGACATTCAGTGGTTATCACGAGTGTGTGGCGGTATGCCACTATTTCTGCTTGTTTAACCAACACTATCTGTAAACAGGAAGTGGGCGTGGTCTAAATGGGACAGTTACTTTGAGACAGTAAAGCATGAAAGTCATGAGCTGTTAAACTGTCTAGTCTTTGACTTAAACAGTAACAGGACAAACTACACAGCAGCAGTTTGAAATCACATCACAGGACCAATGATATTTAGAGCGACTTGATATAGTTATTTTATCACTATATTATATATATTTATATATATAATATATGTAATATATATATATATTTATATTTACAGAACATCACAGGTGTAGCCAGCCGGCTGTTGTGGCCCGACCATATAAAGAGAGAGACCGATAGAGAGACAGACAGATACATAGAGAGAGACTGGTGTAATCTTACCAATTGCTTTGTATGGAGGTGAGGTCTGGGCCCGCTCAGTAAACTGGAGCATGGCTCAGGGGACAAACGCTGAAAAACACCAACCAGCCATCAGACATCTCCAGTTACACGACTAACTTCCCCCACATGTTCCACATGATGGTCTTCCTCCTGGTCCTGCTGGTTCCCAGTCTACCATCTAGTCAGGACTGGTTGAGACCTGGACTCCAGGTGAACTCGGTTAACTTCCTGGTAGGACAGAAAACCAGCAGGACTGAGAAGCACTGGTCTAACTGGTCCAGGATCTGCTTCCTCTCGTCACCCCAGAAGCTGTTAATCTTCAGACCGGCTTACCTCCAGTTACACATTTACAGAAGTGACCTTGTTAGTTGGTTCAGAGCGAGGAGACTCAAACTCTGTCTGAGGTGACGCTAACGCTCGGGGTGTTGAAAATGCCAAATGGCTTTTTCATCATCTTAATATCGTCATATTTAACATTGTGCAGACGACTACATGAGAATCAGCTGAGGAGTTCATACTGACTCAAATGACGATGCAGAGGTGGAAAAGGAAAACGCTGTTCTGGGTTCATGCTGACTGCAGCCAGCAGAACTTGTTTTGCTCCAAACTGAATCAGGGTTGTTCCTCTAACTTTCTGTTAGTGCCAAAAAAAGTTTTCTCTCCTCCCCATTGGTTGGGGCTGGATCATGACAGCGGTAAGCCCCGCCCACCCTGCTTAGCCAGCCAGCTCAGGTTCCTGGTATTCAGAGTCGAGTCGACCTCGAAGAACTCAGCAGGAACCACTGGTCCAGGATCTGCAGCATGGGTAAGAAACATGCTCCTTTTTATTTTCTCACTTTTTCACTGCACAATGGGCTTCAGGCAGACCTGGGGTCTGTGGACGGGCTGCCCACCCGAACCTGCTAGAAAGTTCAGCAGAACTAATAAAGCTTTCACTAAACCTGAAATGACTTCCACGTGTGAAACCCAGCTGGTTGGTTCTGAAGTGTAAACCCAGCTGGTTGGTTCTGAGGTGGTTCTGTCCGTCGGCACTGGTTCTGGTTGAAGCTCCGAGATCATTTTAGTGTGTTATCACAGAAAGTGCGTAAATGCTGTGATGCCTCGTTCTCGCTCCCTGGGGGTTATAAGAGGTTATAAGAGGTTATAAGAGCTTTGCTAGTCCGACACACAGCTCTAGTTTAGTGACCTTTGACCTGGATAGGAACACGTGACAGGAGCTTGCATAAGGCCGCCGAGGAGAACCGGTCCGTCCAACTTCACCCTGCAGCGGTCCGGTTTCTCTCCGGTTTCTCTCCGGTTTCTCTCCGTGGTTGGAGCCAGACATGATCAGCCACAGTTACAGTTCAGTTACAGCAACGATCTCTGAGGGAACACCGGTCCCGTTCAAGTTCATTACAAGCCAGGACACGGTGTTGTGTCTAGTGTAACGTTACGGTAAAGAGAGAGCCAGAGTCAAACTAAAACGGTTTATTACTGTACTTAATATAAAATAAGTTAGGTGTTTGTTTGAAAATCTTTGAGCTTTAATAAAAACATGATTTTCAATAGTTAGTTGACAGTTCCTCGGTATTCGGTCCGGGTACTAAAACGGAGTAATCCAGAATCCATCCCGAGCTGCATGTGCATCAGAATGAGACTCGTGTGATGGTCGTCAGCCACTCCCCCATGCCAATACAGAAGGAAGCGTACAGGGCCGAAGTCCCTGACAAGCCCCTGAACGTTTCACCTGTTTGGACCGGAGCTTCAGCTCTCCCCGTCACCGGCTGTCGGCGCGAGCTAGCGGCGCACCTCCTCCGTCCGGTTAAAGGGCCCGGACAGTTCTCTATTTATTTTAGGGGAACTCCAATCTTTGTTTTTTCGCTTGTTCAGGAGAGATCTCCATGAGTTTGTTATTAGTGATTGTTTGTTATTGATTGTAAATTGATTTGTACATATATATTAATCGTATTGAGCAACGTTATTTCATTAGTTCTGTCATTCCTTTTCTCCTTATAAATAATCGCTATTGGACTGGAACTGGCAACTAAGTATTGCAAATAGTATTTTTATTAAAGGGCAAAGATGAACAATATTTCAATATTATAAGTAATTCATAGATTTAGCTGTTCTCAGTCTTTTGCAATACATTTTTATTATATGAAGTACAATAATAAACAGTTTTGGTTTGACTCCCTCAACCTCTGGCTGGCGAAGTTCTGTGCAGAAAAGGGATTAGTCTTCTTAGATAACTGGCCCTCCTTCTGGGGCAAACCCGGCTTGCTGAAAGCTGACGGCCTGCACCCTAACGGGGTAGGCGCTGCTTTCTTATCTAGAAACATAGATGTCTAAGGGAAAGCTGACGCATGTCCCTAGAGCTCGCCGGGATGCAGGTGATAAGAGAACCTGCTAGTCCTAGAAGGGGTGTGGAGTCTGCCGGGGTAGGGCTTACAGTAGATCAGGCTGAGACTGTGCCCCCCCTCACCATTTTCTCCCATATCTACTGTTGAGTTTTACCAGTCTGCACCCACAAGGCAGGTTGAGGGCAAGTCCTTACAGGTAAAGGGTAAATTACAACACAAGCCAGCAGCTGTTGAATGTTCTTCAGGAGGAGGGAGGCTGAGGAACCTGAACCGGTGAAGGTTCAGCACCGGCGCTTCCTCCACCTCCCACTGCTTTGTGGCGTCAGCTCTATTTAATTGATCCTCGATCTGGTTCTCAACCAGATGATTGATGATAATGCACATATTTCATTTGTTCTGTATCTTCTCATATGTATACATATTCATCTCACTACTGCTGCTACCTCTGAATGCTGTGATCTCTCATCTCATCTCATCTCTGTGTACTGAACCATCCTCTGTCTTGTGTTTCCTCCAGCTGGCTGCTCAAGCTGTGGTCCGGGATACCGGAGCCCCCTGGAGGCCATGAAGGGTGAGGAACCTTTTACCAGACTCCTACCTGGCCAAGTCCTCACGATGGATTCATGTTTATCATGGTGAACTGTCTGTCTGGTGATGTCAGTTGTGATGTCAGTGTCTGTCTGGTGATGTCAGTTGTGATGTAAATCTTTGTGTGGATCCCAGGAAGACTCGCGGCCACTGAGGTGTCAGCTAATGGGATCTGAATGTAAACTGGTCAGTTACTCAGACCACGTTCAAGCTGATCCAAGCCTTAGCCAGGACTCATTTGAGCCTGAGAAGCCTATTTAAATGTTTATGGCAAGTATGAAAAGATGTAGAAAATACACAGTATAGTACACAGTATAGTACACAGTACCCTAGTATATCGTTACGCAACTAGGTGGTTTGTAGAAATTGAGCTGAAGCTCTCATCCAGAGAACATTAGGAGGAGTGTTAACCAGCAGGCCTGGAGCCACACTGTGACCGGAAAAATATACTAAAATATATATAGAATAAAAACAGGTACAAATATACTAAAATGTATATAGAATAAAAACATAGTATTAACAGTACACAGTATTAATAGACGATCAATATCAAACACTAGTCGATCAGACTCTCTCAGTAGAAATGGGTCGTCTGGTGGATCTACTGGATCTACTATCTGAGGAAGTTTCACCTGTTGGACGCTGCAGTCTGAAGTGATCCGATATGACTTCCTGTCTGCACCATGTGATGAGGCGCTCTATATCAGTTCAGTATCAGAGTTGGGGTTATCAATATACTGAACCTAGTCATCCAGCTGGGATGGAACCTGAGACCTTCTGGTTCAGCTTCATCTGAACGCAGACTGTCAGCGCTCTTCTAGTCCTTCTTTTGTTGTTTTGCTCAGATATTTTTCTTTTCTTTTTACAAACATACAGAAGACATACAGAAGACATACAACGATACATTAGATAAACTCCAGCGGTGGTTCACCCGTCTGTTGTTACCATCAGAAGTAGATTGAGTATTTCAGCAGGTACATATGCTTCAGCCTCATACAAGAGTAGTAGTACTGATTGGCAGGTGTATGAGGGGATATTAAGGTGACGTAGCTACAACATTTTCTTTTAGTTTTTCATTCAAAATGTCCGAAGGTTGTGGGGGAAGGGAACTTAGGAAGGGATCTCATATATTATGATATACATTGACTTCTCCCCTCAGTTTTTCTAGAGGAGAATCTTAAAAATGTCACAGTACCATTGATTGATTGATTGATTGATTGATCTTTTATCCATTTACTTAAAATACATGTATGAGCAATGAGCAGTAGTTTCTTGGCAAGAGTGAGTTGAGTGGATCTCAGTTGACCTAGAGCCCCTGGTATACCGAAGAGGAAGAACCAAGCGTCTAACTCAGTATTGCACTGAAATATATTCTGCAGTTCATTTCTGATGTTTTTCCAGAAAACAGTGATGGGGGGGGCTGAATACAGGGGCTCTGTGTACACGGTGAATTCTGTTACATGTAAAACCTTTACGAGTATCTAGTAAAGCTTTTGTCCAGGAATTCATATCTTCCCAAGTACCCAAGTCCTTCTCCAAAACTTCTAGTCCTTCTGTATTTCAGCCAAGCGCTTTCAAACTGAAACCAGGTGAAGTTGTGTTTGTTGGTTGAAGGTCCTCGGGAGGAGATCGTCTATCTGCCCTGCATCTACCGCAACACAGGCGTCTTGAAGCCCGACTACCTTGCCACGGTCGACGTCGACCCCAAATCCACCACATACTGTCAGGTAGGAAACTGTTGATGTAATGTGCTCTGGTCCTGAAGCTCTCAGCCTTTCAGCCATTATATTATGGCTGGATTATATTAGGATTATATTATTATATTATTCATGTTTGTGCACACTGTGGCTAACAGCTAGTCTGATTCAGGGTGGTTTCTCTACGGCTCCATCTGGTGGAGGCTCAATCCCTTACTCAGGCACAGCTGAACCAGTTAGAGGCTTCACGTTTTCATGATACCTTCATTGGTTCAGGTAGAGCTAGAGCTGGAGCTCCAACCTGCAGGACAAGGGGACTGGATTGGGAACCACTGCCTTAGAAGGTCTTTCATATACAGTACCCTCCAGAATTATTGGCACTCTTAGTGAATATGAGCAAAACAGGCTGTGAAAAAATGCTGTTTATTCTCTTTCACTCAAAACATTCACAATAATCTCACTTTTTCATTGAAGTAAAACAATTTTTCTCCAAAACATGTGTGCCACAGTTATTGGCACCTCCTATGATTAAAATCTAGCTGAATTATATTTCCAGTCATATTTTACATTTTATTTTAAGTTCACCTGTTTGATTAGGAACTCTTAAGTGGTCAACCATGACTTCCTGTTTCACTGGGGTATAAATATTAGGTGACACAGGCCAAATTCCCTTAGTCATTCATCACTATGGGACAGATCCGAGAACACAGTAACGATGTGCGACGAAAGGTTGTTGAGCTGCACAAATCAGGAAATGGATAGAAGAAAATCTCTAAAGGGTTGAAAATGTCGATTTCCACTATCAGGGCAAAAATTCAGAAGTTTAAAGCGACTAGAGATCTTAAGAATCAGCCTGGAGAGGACGTTGTCTACATTGACCCTACGCACCGTGAGGAGGATGGTTTGAGTGGCGAAAGAATCTCCAAGGATCACAGCTGGAGAATTGCAGATGTTCGTTGCATCTTGGGGTCAGAAAGTCTCCAAAACTACTATCAGACGCCACCTACATCACCACAATGGGACCGGGTTATATGGTCAGATGAGACCAAAATAGAGCTTTTTGGCAACAAACATCAGAGGTGGGTTTGGCGTAGACCAGGGGTGGCCAATCATGTGCCATGGAGGGCCGAGAGTATGCAGGTTTTCACTCCAACCAAAGACTACAGCAGGTGATTTCACTGATTAACACACCTTCAACCAGAGAGGAGGGACTAATCAGTGAAATCACCTGCTGTAGTCTTTGGTTGGAGTGAAAACCTGCATACTCTCGGCCCTCCATGGCACATGATTGGCCACCACTG
>CABFOQ010054463.1:3920-16396 GCA_900660455.1 Gephyroberyx darwinii
CGTATGAGATCGTTTTTCTTCGCTCTCCTTTCCAACTTGTAGATTTATCAGTTTCTAGTATTTTTAGTGGTGGTGACGTTGAAGTCATGTGACCGTGGTGTAGTTCGTTGATAGCCTAGTGTTAGCTTTTTACTTCTGGAGATTGCATTTAAAATCATAAAAGTGGTGTTCATTTGTGAAGATTATCTTGCTGAACAAAACGTGTCAGTATCATAAACTTTTGTTTACCACAGAGTTTATTTTCTGCAATAATCCAAAACCCAATGGAAAAATCCCATTGGCCCGTTGGCCTACAAAAATACATCATTCCTGCACCACTCTATTGTGCTTTGTGCAAGGTGTGCGGGCATTCTGGGAAATGTAAGGAATCACTAACTGAAGTCCATGTAGACGAGGCAGGTTGAGGCAAAGTGGGTTCACCAAAAAACACCTCATCATAAAATAACTCCTGGAATGTGTTGAACAACACAAACTGATCTAACTGAGGAAGAGGATCTGATAGGATTTTTCAACAGATTACTCCTGGTTGCATCAACATGAACGAACCTTTAAAATGTATTATTATTATTATTATTACATAATTATAATTATAATATTATATTATTATAATGTTATTGTAATATTATATTGATAATAATAATAATAATGTTATGTTAATCAATGGAGGAGGAAATCAATCAATAATAATGCTTTATCAATACATTCTGTTGCACCAACCTTTAAACCTAGTTTTGGCAAGATTAAATTTAAACTTTTTCATTTGAATCTAGATTAATTTTTTTGGTATTGCTATATCTATTTTTTTTTTTTATTGCTATTTTTTGTTATTGTCAAAACACAAAAATCTTTGATTTGTTACTTCTTTTTTTCTTTTCTTTTTGCAATTTTTTTTTTCGCACTTTAAGTGGCCGTCCTCAGATGTGCTCTATAATATTGATTTCCTCCTCAGTTATTGACCTTGGTATTGGACTTCTAAATATGATGGGGCTTGATAGTGTACCGTGTTGTGGCCACGCTTAGGGATGAGAGATGCAGAGTACATGCATGGCCGAGGTGTGTACAAAGTGTACAAAGACCTATAGACATACTATTACTCCTGGTATCATGGACCTTTCCTTCTTTACCACGATCCTAATAAACTCACCTTCATTTCCAACTCATCTAATCTCTGTGGAGCTCTGCTGACTCTACATCAGTGGACCTAATAATCATGTCATTCAAATTTACAAATCAATACCATATCATCAATTATTCAATAACTTAATGTACATATACTGTATAGGAATAAAGAACTTTCGGATATTTTGTCACATAGATGTGTTTTTTTGTTTGTTATTTTTTTTTTAAATGGAAAAATGTTTGTGCCAAGAAAGCTCACTGCTTATTTCTAATGAACTAATCTGTTGATGTTGATGGAGGATGTTTTTTGTCTTCTCTGTAGGGACCCGTTGGACCTTCTGGAGATCCAGGCCCAGTTGGCCCAACGGGGCCAAAGGTAAGTTTAATATCTCCCGGGTTTTATTGTGATTCTGTTGAAATGTCAGTGCTGATTCTCCAACTCAGAGCTAGCAGTGTCCTCTGAAACAAAGTTTATTGTTTCTTAGCCAAATCTGGAGTGACTGTGGGAAATTAAAGCACTTTATAAAATGTTGTTCCTGTTAGAAGACCATTCATCCCCAGAACTTTCTTCTCTGTCTCACCTTCTGGTCTCATCAACTCTCACTTTTCTAGACACTAGTTTGTATAGTATACTGTATATTACAGTGATTTGTTGTGTGTACAGTAAAGATGTCGGCTGAATTGAATTGAAGCGATCACGTTTCTTTTCTTATTGATTTCCAGGGTGAAGCTGGAGCTCCTGGACCCGCTGGGGAGATTGTAAGTGACAGATATCCTGATTTAACACAACATTCACTTCGGGGGGCTGACTGAAACACCCTTACTGAACCTTTGTTTGTGTTCCTACCCGCTACCCAGAACCCACTATGACTATTATATAATAATATAATGGATGAGTTATGTCTCAATAATAACCTTATTAGAAAAACAAGTGAAGATTCTGCAGTTCTGAGTTGTGGGAGTTGTGTAGCTAAGGTATGAAGATTCATAGTTAAAGGGGCATGAAGTATCAAGTATGTATGACCTTCATCGACCTCTATAGGCCACTAGTAGGAATTGCAACAACAGGAGTGTCTAGAAATGTTTTTGTACCAAATTCAAGTAATCATTGAGTCATGGATATTGATCAACCCCCAACAGATATATTGTTGTCATTATGTGCTTATTCCTTATTGGCTCTTTAAAGTTAAAATTTCACAATAATCGAACTTTTACCGCCTTTTATTAAATAGAAAATGCAATCTAAATTTCGTCATCGTTACAACATGTCCACTAGTACTGAGATATCAAATAATTAACATCGCTCCAGAATCTTGCCTCTCCACTCCCAAACTCACTTTCATTCTCATTGTTTTTCTTTCTTCTTCAATAATTTAGATTTTTTAAAACGACCAAATACAAACTAATCACACTTTTCCATGATTTCTGTCCCGTCTCCCACAGGGTGTCGGACCCGACGGGCTCGATGTGAGTACTTCCCATATCCCAGACACTCACTAATATGCTTTTTGTACCATTGCGTCACATACTGGTATGGTATGCTCTCCCATTGTGTTTTGATCACAGTTGGTTTGGTTTGGGTATGATGGAACGTGATGGTAAGGCTCGGTAACACACTTGGTACCGGTCCACTGTCCAAGCTGCTGACAGGTTACATGCTGGTTTCTGTCTGCTGTTGTCCCGTACAAACAGGGACCATACCTGCTATATATACACACACATATAGAGTTATTATTATTATCATTATAAAACAAAATGCTAGATATTGTACAGTAACCATAGTAACCACTGGTACTGATACTGTACCACTGTAGGCCCAGTACATGTGCAGAACCGTAGTAGTGCAATGGAAGAACGTCATGTTACCGGTGGGATACCTTCACTGCAGCAGGCTGTTAACAGGATGTTGTGCTGTGTGTTGACAGGGTCTTCCTGGTACAGATGGGCTACCGGGGGAGCTGGGTAAAGTCGGACCCCCTGTGAGTATGCTCATCATCAGTGGATGTCAATTCCACCAGGCTTAGTTTCTTTGGTTTTCCTGAGAATTAAGTTGATTTTAGTTACAAGTCGAATTACTCACTTCAACATTAATGGATACAAAAGATAAAAGCATTGCATAAAGTATATTGATCATGCTAGCTGTTAGCACTAAGCTCTGATGTATCTTCTTGTCAATATATTAATAAAGTCCTACTATCTGTTACAGGGACCAAGAGGCAGGAGAGGTTCAGTTGGTCTTCCTGGTCCTGCTGGGCTCAGGGTAAACACACTATAACAATATAATACAACTGTCTGTATTGTTGTGTATCACTATCAGGTTATTGTCAGCAGAACAGAAACACTAGTACACATACATATACATATACACAACATGTACACAAGCTGCAGGTTACTGAAATTCAATCAAGCTCACCTGCTTTTTTCCCCCCCAGGGTCCTCCAGGCGTGTATGAAGGCGAGGACCTGGTAAGTTTGATCTAAAAGTGGCTCTGTGACATCCAGTAGATTCATTTACAGTAATTTACTGTATATCACAACACAGCCTGCTAAACCAGGCTTTCTCAAGCAATCTATACAATTCACTTAGAAACTAGAATGAATCCAGCAGGCTGCAAAAAGGCCATGATACTACAGAGGACATGTTTTACTGTGATCGTCGGTATGAACAAAGGAACGTCCTCCAGTCGATAATGCATGTGAATGTCTGACACATTTTCTACAAAGTCTTCAACAAACGTAAAAAGATTAAAAACAGGAGAAAGCAAGAAACATGCCAGCTAGCTCCCACGTTACTACAGGAGTTAGCATAGTGTTTCGTTTTGTGTTTCATGTGAATTATAAGCACAGTTGGAAAGCATCATGATCCAACTTGGAAGACTTTTAGTCTTTGATTTTATTAAAATGTTAGCTAAAGCGAGTTAGCTTACAACTTCGTATTTCCGTCACTCAACATTTCAAGTTGAAAAGCGTCGGTCTTCAGTTTGCATGCATGAAGGCCGTCGGTAAAACATCGGCATTGAAATGTCTTGCAGACTAGCGGCAAGCTAAGAGAGTTAGCTAAAGCCAAGCAAGAGTTAGCCTGTCAGGACATGGAGTCACTGCCAGTGGAGCCCCCTAGTGGCAGGCCTCTTCCATGACCTCAAATAGGCTGATGTGTTTTTCAGTGTCCCAACTCCTGCCCTGCTGGCCTGTCTGGACATTCTGGTCTCCCCGGCATGAAAGTGAGTAAAAAACACAGTTGAGAGTGTTTTCCAACAGTGACTGGTATGCAGTTAGGACTTCCTGTATGTCGATATTCTTTATGTCTTCATTATTATCTGTGTTGCTCAGTAAAGTTATTTGTTATGAAGCTGTTTTGTTTCTAGCTACATTTAACTTGTTTCCTGTCTCTAGGGACACAAAGGCGCTAAGGGTGAATCTGGTGAGCCTGGAAAACAAGGACACAAGGTAACATCTCCCTTTCCTCCCTTCCATCACATAACATACTGTATATCCTCTACGTCCAAACTCCTGCACACTCTCACTTCATTTCTGTTTTTTCTCAATAAAACGTTTTAATTGCATGTAAGAGACAGTGTGCAAGACTTTCTGCACGTTTTGTAGGCTAGCTAGTCTCCTATGCACCTGTACTGTCAAAACTACGTAGTGTCTACAACATGTATGGACTTCCAGATGACTAACAGCTGACTTCCCTCCTAGGGCGAGGAAGGCGAACAAGGACTGCTGGGTGAAGTCGGAGCTCAAGGACTACCAGTAACCACCATTTTCTCTCATGTGCTGTTATCGTCAAATTTCCTCGTCCAAGTTCAAACATATTGACATGGGATGCGTTTCTCTCCCTCCCTCTATCCGCTGAGTGATTTTAGGGCCCAGGTGGACCAAGAGGCCTCACCGGAATAATAGGTCCCATAGGTGACAGGGTAAGTGGGTTAAAGTTTCACTGTCGTCCTTGATGGAAGACAAAATAACAATAACTTGACATAAAAAATGACATAAGAATTGTCTAGAAAACCTGAAATTTGATTTTCTCATTTAATTTCTTTTTTTCCCTCTAAATTAATTCTTCATTTAAAGTCAGTAATGTCTCCCAGAGTCTCCCTACCATTGACTAGGTGCCTTAAAGAGCTGCTGACACTAAAATAATTTCATCAGTGTCTAAATGCTGTGTCAGAGGAGAAAACTCTGGGGAGAAAACTGAATAGCTGTCATCTATATCTATATATTACCAGCCAAATTGTCTTAATCGTTCCACAGTGAAATATCCATCGTTTGAAATATATTGTAGAGATATTGAATGGTATTTTTTCTTCATATGGAACTATTACCTCAAACAACTTCCTGTCTTCCCAAAATAGGGACCTCGTGGGGCGCCCGGTGACGTGGGTCCTCAGGGAATCCAGGGTCACCCAGTAAGTGCCTGTGTCACCATGACCCCTGTCGACCTCTCTGAGTTTCTCAAACCAACCCTGCTTTAAACAGATTGTCTTTTTCAGGGTGATTCGGGCCAAAGAGGAGCGGTCGGTGAGACCGGGCCAAAGGGACTACAAGTGAGTTCTTAAAGGGGAAATCCACCCAAAGCACTTTAACTGTCAGGAAACAACTATTGATAACTATTGATCTACCTCGTGTTTCTGTGTCCAGTTTGTTGGTTGTTCTATTTGTCTTAGTCCCGTGGCTAATGTTTGCTTAAACCCAGCGTTGTTCCTCATACTACTACTTTCAATGCATCGTGGTGCTTTGTCTTTAAGAACAAAATGGATCATTATTATTATAAATATTAAAATTATTATTTTTGCATTGATTGATTGATTGATTGATTGTTTTATAGGGTTCTCGAGGTCCAGCTGGCATCAGGGGAGTACCAGGGCCAAAAGGAGACCCTGTGAGTGCATCTCCATGTTGTTACACCCAGAATCAATCAGTCTGTCTGTCAATCTCCCTTCCTTCCTTCCTTCCTTCCATCCTTCCTTCCTCAGTAGTTAGTTCTGTCACTCTATATTTTTTAACGATGGTGAAATCTCTGGTCAACAGGGCCTTCCTGGTCCGGACGGCCGTGAAGGAATACCAGGGCTGCCAGGAACCAAGGTACCTTTCTACCCACCGATTGACGTATTGGGAAAGGATGTGAAAATATTTGACGGTAGCCTAAAAGCTGTGAGATGTGAGCTTGCCGTTGGAAAGTCACCAGTTTGAAGCTGGAGAAGATGGATTAGTACTCTCAATAAATAATGTTGAAGTTGGAGTTGCTCCGTGGCCACCAGTAGAAGACTGGTTGGTTGGACTGGGCAGCTCCCAGTTAACTGTATGAATGTGAAGGAGGACACTGCTGGAAAATGCTGCTGAAAAAAAAAGGTTAAAAAAGGTTAAAAAAAAAAAAAAAAAAGATTAAAAGTTTGACCTCTCAGTTGTTTCTGTTACTATCCAGGGTATTCCAGGGAAAAATGGGGCTCCAGGTGACGCTGGCCTTCAAGGACTTCCTGTAAGCATGACCTCTGACCCCGCAAACGTCTCTGATTCTTCATCAACTTCATCAATGCCTTTTTGACCCTGGTTGTTGGTTTTTGACGTGATTGTCTTCTTCATGTAGGGCTTGCCAGGTGCTTATGGGCCGAAAGGTGTCAGTGGTGTAAAGGTATGATTCAAATTTGTGTAATAAATGTAATAATACAATACTACTGCAACTAACATATTTGTATAGTACTTTTCTTAACAAGATTAAGTAAAAAATGGACACATTTTCCTCTCTTCGTTTCCAGGGTAGCAGTGGCGATCCAGGAGTTGTGGGACTGATGGGGTCTTCAGGGAAATCCGTAAGTTTGAAGCAAGTTGAAACACATCTGTCGTGTTTGATTACAGTAAATATCTGTTGATTTAAATGAAAAAGAAAGAGCCTCAGAGAATAAGGTTGAAATAAAGAACACTCCCTGCAAAATGAACAAACTTTTCAGGAAGAAAAGGATGACATCCATATAGTTTGGGGACTTTAATTGGTTTCAAGGGCCCCAGGGGTCATGAAACTCAACACAGAAATGACCTTGTATACTTCAAGTAAGACAAATAAAAACACCAAAATTGCAGTTACACCACCAGCAAACTGTTCTCCTGACGCTGAGCCTCTCTTTCCAGGGGGAGCGTGGTGAGCAGGGAGAAGTCGGACCTGATGGACCAAGAGGAGGACCAGTGAGTATGATAACACTCAGCTTCCATGTGGTTTATTTCTATTTAAAGCAACAATATGCAACCTTTTGCCTTGAGTCAGGTAGTGTATTGTTAGTCCCGCCCCCCCCCAGTTGGACACCTGTCACTCATCTTGATGAGTTGTCTACCTTGAAGCGGCATCAATCCTGCGGCTGAGGTAACCGGTGTTGAAGAGGCAGCCGATCCGAAATTTAAAAAAATCCCTGTTCTTTCTTATCTTCCTGCTTTTCTCCACTGTTGTTGTTGCTGTGATTCCTGCTCTGTAGGTGCTAGGCTTGATAGCCACACCCAGCTCACCGCTGACCACGCCCACACGACACACGCACAGTAAATGCAAGACGCCCCCCAACACGTCCCAACATGATTGAAATTACAGGCAAACAGGGAATTTGGGCAAGAGCACACTGAGTCACAGACAGATACAGACTGATAATGTTTGTTTTTTATTGATTTATTGTTATTTTAAAGTACAAAGGTTGCATATCGTAGTTTAAAACAGCCACGGAAACATCCCATCTGTGTAACAAAGTCTTCAGATCTTCACATCTTTGTACCCTTGAAACCCGGGCAAAGGTTCACTTGAAAACAGAGTGAAGAACATTTTTGTCATTTTGTCTTTTGTTTCCAAGACTAAAAGTAAAGTAAGTTCTTTGTGTCTCAGAGGGATATATAGGAGGGCTGATTACATGAACTGAAGAGGATTAGCAAGAACATAATAACTGCAATATTGTCACAGGCTGTAACTTGACATTTTCACTACATTTCAGTTATTACACTATCAGTTGCTATAGTGGATCATAAACAACAGTGGGCCACATATAATACATTTAACAATTTCACATTTATATTTGTCAGTCAGGTCTGTCTAGTAATGCACATGAAGCATGAGTCATAGAAAACGAAGTGAACTCAATTTGTACTCTGATAAATGACTTCCTCTCTAGAGTTTACATTTGTTCTCTTTATTTTTAGGGTGACCGAGGAGTGAAGGGGCCTGGGGGGCCTCCCGGAGTGCCAGGACCCAGGGTAAGGCAACAGGGAAAAGTCCACATATTGTAAAGGAAATTTCGAGATATCAAATGAACCAAGCAAGATTTTTACATAGGTGCTCGTCCCAGTTTAATAAGGGAGAGTCACATCAGATTCTGTGAATTCACAAATGTAAAAGTAAATTCGACATTATAGAATCACCCAGGAAGCAGTATACATGTGGTAGAAAGGGTTGGCAGGAGATTTTGAGGTGAATTCGGTTTCACAAAAGCATCTTCAGACTGATAAGTTTATCTTTTCACCCTCCGCTTGTAATGGAATGAAAATGATCCATGGTCCAAGATGCTTTAAGGAAACCCTCCTCAGCTGTAAACTGAAGAGTTGGAAGAAGAAAAGATGCTGTAGACCAAACAGTATCAATAATTAATCAAGTAATTCTTAACGTGTGTTTTAACCTGGAGCACTAGAGTGGTGGGGTTTACTGCATCAGGACAGTTCAGATGGTGTCAGGTACATTGTCAGTCACTGCAGAATATGCTAGATAGCAGGTTAAAACAAAACAGAATAGTGTTTGATACTGCTTGACTCAGGTGTGGTCCACAAGAAAGTCTTGAGACCCGATTTAGCTTGATCAGAAAGGATGTGGGCTTAGTATGGAACCCTGTGGTGCCCCAACCTCAATTAGAATGGTTGGTTACCTCTCCATATCACTGGCTGAAAGAAACACTTGAAATGAGATGGAAATTATGGTTTACTATCTTTGATAATCATCAACATGACTAGAAGGCTTTGATTCTTGACACACCAAGTAACAATATCAGAGAAAACAAGATTAAAACAGTCCGAGAGGAAAAGAGACCTAAGATACTCCAAGACCTCCATGAAGCCAAGATGGACTTGTCTACTTTCTGTAAAGACCATCTAAGTCTAACTGCTGGGAAATATGGGGTTGTACAGGAAATGGTTAAGGGTATGTGAAAACATCAGCAAGCCAACCTACTGTTCTAATAAAAGTTGAGAGGATTACACAGGATTATGATAATACTGTTATGGGAAACGATGAAAAGAGGGCAGAAAAGAAGAAAAAACATTTTGATCATACTGAGTTGAATCAGGGTGGAAAGATTAAAAATGGTGCAACCTCTGAAAAATGTAATCTCCTAGATTGTACTGACATGTGGATCCGTTCCCTGCCCTGTGGTACTCCATCTCAACAATACATGCATTACAAGCTATACAAGCTATTCTGCTCAGCTCCAGTGTGCTGCTGCATACCTCGGCTCTGTTAAATCAAGAGATCCTTTCTCTGCGATTAGTGTTCATAAATACTGTCTCCCATCCTGTACGTATTATTCCACACCAGGTTCATTCACCAAGATAAACCTTGTATCTTGCTCGAACATCCACTGCTGGGAAGTGGAGCCTTGTGCTGCACAATATTAAGAGTGGCAGGTCTTTATAAACCTCTGGCCTGCAGTTAATTCAGTAATCCACCGGTGAGCAGGCATGAATGGCCTCTTGTTACACCGGTCCAAGGGCTCAGGGGTATTTCTCTAGTTCAGGGGGGGTTCAGGGCAGGAAAAGAAGCTGAGAAGCCCTGAAAGAGCCCTCTGTTCCCCAGGAATGCCTGAAACCGGCCAGCCCACAGTAGTCCACAATCACACACCCAGAAACCTCTGAGGGCGGGGGGGTCCCCAGATCCTTCCAGCTCCACCCTTCAGACAGTATGAGGCTGGAAAGAGTATTTTTTTCTGGAGATGTGGTCAGGTAAAGGTGGGGGTGGTAGCTCAGTTTCACACAGTCGATCTAGTGTTTTGATTCTCCGAATGTGTGTGTGTGTGTGTGTGTGTGTGTGTGTGTGTGTGTGTTCACAGGGAAGCAAAGGGGATCTGGGCTTTCCAGGACTTCCTGGCCCTGCTGGTTATTTTGGCCAGAAGGGAGATAGGGTAAGAGTCATAAACACACAGATGAACCGTAAGATGACATCACAATGCATCAATGCATGATGTCATAAAGGGTCGGGTTAAATTGATTTATTGGTTTGGCCTTTAATTAAATATCGGATATCAGCCGGTCGATGTCGGAGCTTCCTCCCGACCACAGCTACATAAAACCTGCAGTGAAATTTTATTTTGTACAATTATGTTTATTGTTTATTGTTTACATGTTGTTTGTTTATTTATTTATTTTTGGCATGAAAATGGTCAAATTCAAAGATACTGAATATTGGTCCAAAATATCAGTGACTTCAGTCTAACAATATCATAAGCATCATGAAAGATAATTCAGTGATTGATGATTAAAATTAAGCCAAAGTTACAATTTGTCAAACTCCAGTTTTCATTGATTTCCTCCAAAAGCTAAACTAAATGATGTCATTACCCGAGGTGTGGATGGAGATTCAGATGTTCAATGTCAAGAGATATTTTTAAGAGAAAGCATCATCGAAGCATCATTGATGTCCCAGCGTGATGTTCCATGTTTTTGTTCTCTCCTCCCAGGGTGCAGTCGGCCTCGATGGTCCACAGGGAGAACAGGTACGTGTTAAAAGATGTAACATTACACCAGCTATTAAAAATCGGTGAAAAATAGACCGATAGACAGAGAGAGCTTTGATGTGAAGTGGCTTTCCCTGCCAAACATGTCATGTCTCCTTGTTTCAGGGATCTGCAGGTGCCGAGGGAACACCAGGAGAGGGAGGAGATCTGGTGAGTGGCCGACTACCGAAATATCTGCTGTTCACTGCTTGTCACTATTTGTGTATTGAGGGACTAAATCGTGAAGGTATGACCACTAGGGTCCCTGTGCATTCTGAAAGTCTGGAAAAGTAAAGGAATCATTTGACAATCTGCAGCTCTTTAACAGTTTAGCTTCACAAAATAAGGAAAATATGGGAAAACTGTTTAATTCAGCCCTGTGTGTCTGACTACACTTCATATAACTGCAGACCCACTGTCCCTTCACATGTTATATGTGTTGTTGTGAAGAATAATCTGTAGCAACAGAGTGATGTGGCCTAGTTGATAGGCACTCAGCAACACCAATCTTCAAATCTAGTTAAGGTATTAAGATCTGTAAAAAATCGGGAATTATGAAATGGAAAATGTGTAGGAACCGTGACCGTCCTTTATAATCTAAAGACTCCTTTCTTATTTTATATTATTAGTTTATTACCTCTACTCTGTTGCATGCTCACTGTTTTTATTGACTTGGATGTAAGTTTGTCATGTATTGCTGTTGCTGTTATTGACCCATCTTTTCCCTTCCAGGGTGATCAAGGTGAACCAGGAGAAAAAGGATCGGTATGTTCATCTTAAAAGAGCCTCGCTGCCCTTTCACATCATCTCACATGGTACATTTACAGAAGGTCAGAGAAATATGATGTTCAACCGTTTGTAGAGTCGATCTGGGCTCTCAGAGTTGTTCAGAGTGCCGTTCAGAAAACTCTAGGCAGACTGTCATATGACTTTTACTCAGGAAGTGGCTTCTGTCTAGCCACGCCAAAATCCCAGTATAAATACACAACAATAATCACACGGTGAATAAATAAATACAGCAACAGCATCATCTAATGAAGACAACTCAGAACTAGCTTGGATCATAGCTAGTATGGCCTTTTCTGCAAATGTATTTGAAAACTCATGAGCGAGGGCTTCCTGGTGGCTCAGGTGGCTGAGACTATACCATGGAACTGGACCGTCTTGGGTTTGGACGCATGTCATCTTCCTCTCTCCCGATCTTTCTTGTCTATTTCCACTTTAAACCGTCTCATGAAGGCAAAAAGTACCAAATAAAAGTGTTTGTTTGGAATAAAAAAGAAGAACTGGGTAGTTAGCCGCTCACTGCTCAGAAAAGAAAAGAACGCCACCTACAGAAACGTCATCAACAGAAAATCCAAGGAAAAATCTACAATCTACAAGTGGGAATGTAGAAGTGTGTCCCTAGTGGTGTGTTTTCCACTTAGCCCCGCCTCTTTCTGTGTCCCTCTGCATCAATCATGTATCCTATCTATCGTCCAATCAGTGTAACCCAATCACCTAAGTTTTACTGGCTGGCTGCCATGGCCTGGTCTGTTGTTGCTTCCAGACCGGCCCACCGGGAGAGACGGGAAATAAAGGCCCTGAAGGCAGCCGAGGACAGCCGGGGAAAGAAGGCAATTCAGGCCGGCCC